>PVLC010005124.1:0-40170 GCA_004027655.1 Graphiurus murinus
TCAAAAAAAAGGAAAGGAATTTTTTTTTTTTTTTTTTTTTTTTGGTACTGGGGATTGAACTCAGGGGCATTCTACCTCCAAACTATACCCCCAGTCCTACTTTTTTATTCTTTATTTTGAAACAGGGTCTCACTAAGTTGCGGAGGGCCTCACTAAGTAGCTGAGGCTGGCCGCGAACCCGGATCCTCCGGTCTCAGCCTCCCAAATGCTGGGATTACAAGTGTGCGCCACCACACCCGGCAGGAAAAAATTTTTATTAGAAAAAATCTATAGAAAAATAAGTTTGCTATTATGAGTTGATATTATACAATCTATTTTTTCTAGTTCAAGTAATTGTTTGTTGCAGTACTAGGGATGGAGTCTAGGAGCATTCTACCTCTGAGATACACCCCTAGCCCTACTTTTAACTCTTTATTTTGAAACAGGGTCTCAGTAAGCTGTGGAAGGCTTCACTAAGTAGCTGAGGCTGGTTGTGAACCCGGATCCTCCTGTCTCAGCCTCCCAAGTACTCGGATTACAAGCATGTGCCACCATGCCTGACTCAAATGATTGTTCTTATATCATTATTTTGATAATATAAGAGAGAGAGAGAGACAGAGAGACAGAGAGACAGAGAGAGTATTACTGAGGATTGGACCCAGGGGTGTTCTAACTTTGAGCTACACCCCCATCTCTCTCTCTTTTTTTTCATCTCTTTTTATTTTTTGTTTTTGAAACAGAGTCTCGCTAGGTTGCTGAAGGCCTCTCTCAGTAGCTGAGGCTGGTTTTGAACCTGCGATCCTCCTGCCTCAGCCTCTCAAGTATGGGGATTACAATGTGTGCCACCACGCCTGGCTTAAGATTTCTTATGAGTTCGAATTCTTCATTATGGCAGAGCAGGTAGTAAATTGCATCAATGAGGCAAGTGAATTTAGTTCCTGTTTCAGAGGCACTGGAGAAATTCATGCAGGACCCTAAACTACTGCTGTCACTGTTGAAAACAGTAGCTACTGCCACTCTGTGCATCATATGTTCTTAGCTTGGAGTTGTGCCCTGGAGGAGCTCACGAATGGGTCATCAAGGAGCGCCTGGAGAGCTGATCAGAGCTGTAAGGATTTTAGTCAGAGAACAGATGACCTTAGAGTAGGGCCTGCATTTCTACCCAGGATGAGAAAAAGGATACACAGATGGCCACTAGGAGACTAAGCCCAGAATCCATCCTGTAAAACCAAATAATCAGGCAGGGCATGGGGGTTCATGCCTGTAATCCTAGTACTTGGTTCGATGAGACAGGAGGATTACAGATTGGAGGACAACCTCAGCAAGTAGTGAGACTATCAGCAGCCTAATGAGACCCAGCCTGTTTCAAGACAAAAAATAAAGTAGGTCTGGGAAGTTTCCAAGTTTTATAATGCGTTATTTTACATCTTTCATAATTAAAAGCGGCACAATAAGGGCGTATCTGCAAAAAAAAAAATAGGGCCAGGGGTGTAGCTTGGAGGGAGAATGTCCCTAGGTTCAATCCCCCCAATATTATTTAAAAAAAACAAAAAAACAACTCAGATAAAGGCAGAACCTTTGGAAGAGGTGGCCTGGCTGGTGAGGAAGTCATACCTATAAGGGATCAGAGCCATAAAATTCCATATGGGTCAAGCAGGAAAAAATCATGGTCGTTCCTCTCAAATATTAAGTAAATATCTATAGTATATGTTATTGTGTTATATGCTGGTAATAGTCTCTCTCCAAGCTAACAAAAAAAAGATACAGCCCACCTTCATGGAGTTTATTGGCCTGTGTAGAAGACAGGCTTTAATCAAAGAATCACACAAAGAAAACAAAACTTTAAACGGCCGTAAGTGCTAAGGAGGTGAGGTGCACAATGTTGTGGGCTCACATGGTAAAGAGGCCTGGTTGAGGGGTAAGGATTGGATTAAAAGAAAAGCCAGAGAGGATGATGCACCGGTCAGCCAAGAACTGAAGGAAGGCTCAGGTAGTCTGAGTATGCAGAGCTGGGAAAACAGAAGAGAGGCTCTGGACAAGTGCAGGGACCAGAGCGTGCAAGGCCACGGGGAGCCTGTGAAAGTCTTGGTGCAGTCTAAAGGCAACTGGAGCCCAATCTGATGGGACACACCTATACGGAGACAGGAGAATCTCAGGTTCAAGGCCAGCCTCAGCAATCTAGCAAGACCCTGTTTTAGCATAAAAAATAAAGAGACCAGAGAGTATCGCTCAGAGATAGAATGCCCCTGGGTTTAATCCCTAGTACCAATAAATAAATAAATAAATAAATAAATAAATAAATAAGGCAACTGCAAGTCACAGAAAGCTTTTAGCCTAAACGGTGAGGTAACTAATTTGCAGTTCCAAAAGATGACTCAGATTGTGGAGTGGAGGAGTGGACTGACTGTATATGGGCCACAGTGGATTTAGGGAGACCATTCAAGGCTTCCAGGCAAGACATGAAGTCAGCAATGAACAGACAAAGAAACAGCCTTCAGGAACCAGACCACTGAGACCAGGGCAAGGATTGTTGGCAAGCACGCTGTAAAGAAAGCGATATGCTCACAAAGCAATAGCACTGGGCCAACTCAGAATGGCCGTACGATGTAGTTTGAATATGCGAGTCTAAAAATAAGTCAGAGGGCATGAAATAGAAAAAGAGACCTAAGAATTTCTCTGTCAGTCAAGCTAATCTGCAACTAGACACAGGATCTCCAGCCAAGTTCCTGGTAAAAACACCAATTTTTCAGCCCAGGCATGGTGGTGCACGCTTGTGATCCCAGTACTTTGGGAGGCTAAGACAGGAGGACTGCACATTCACAGTCAGCCTCAGCTACTTAGTGAGGCCTTCCGCAACTTAGTGAGACCCAGTTTCAAAATAAAGAATAAATAATTGGGCTGGGAGTGGAGCTCAGAGGTAGAATAACCCTGGGTTCAATCCCAAGTACCACAAAAAAAAAAAAAAAATCTTCACCAGGTGTGCTGGTGCTTGTCTGTAAGTCTGTAATCCCAGTACTTGGGAGGCTGAGACAGGAAGATTGTAGGTTCAAGACCAGCCTCAGAAACTACTTAGCAAGACTCTCAGCAATCTAGAGAGACCCTATTTCCAAGTAAACAAAATAAAAAGGAATGGGAATATAGCTCGGAGGTAAAATGCCCCTGTATTCAATCTCCAGTACCAAAAACAAACAAACAAAAACAGTGTCTGAATTAAAGAAAAAAGGAAGAGATTTATCTACTTTGAGGCCTAGATAGCTAGGCACAGTGAAACTGAATCCCCAGAGCAAGTATCCGCATGTTTGTTGAGTTATTGTACCAAATCCGTGTTACAGAGCAACTTCTAGAAAGTTCAATGAAGATGAGGCAGCCAGGAAGTGAAATCTCAGTACAGACAGATCAGGGGACTGCACTGAGTATGGATCCATGCCCACTAAAGTGTTTTACCCACACCTGCATGGAAAGTGACCTATAGATTTGTTTTCAAGATTTCATACCTGGGTTCTTGGGGGGTTTTTTGTTTTGTTTTGTTTTTGGTTTTGGCGTTAAGTTTTTTTCAGTTCTTTGCATATTTTAGATATTAGTTCTCTATCAGAGGAGTAGCTGGCAGATTTTCTCCCATTCTGTAGGCTCTCTCTTCAGACTCTTGATTATTTCCTTTGCTGTGCAGAAGTTTTTTTGATTTGATGGCATCCCACTTATTGATTCTCACTTTTATTTCCTGAGCTTTAGGGGTCTTATTGAGGAACTCTCTATGACTAGGAATGGAATCGCCATATGAGGCAGCTATGTCACTCCTCAGTGTCATTCCAAAAGAATTAAAGTCAGAATATCACAGCGATACATCCATATCCATGTTTACCACAGCACAATTCACCATAGCCAAATTATGGAACCAACATAGGTGTCCATTGATGAATTAACGGACAAAGAAAACATGGTGTATACACACAATGGAGTTTTACTCAGACATAAAGAATTAAAAAATTATGCCATTTGTAGGAAAATGGATGGAACTTGAGAAAAATATGCTAAGTGAGATCAGCCAGTCTCAGAAATTCAAGGGTTGTATACTTTCTATCATGCGGAAGCTAGAGAGAAAATAGGAAACTAAAGGGACTTCAGATAAAAGGAGAGACCAGTAGAACAGTGAATGGGGGCTGCCATCTATTTCAGGCAAAAATGAAAACTTCCAGGATAAAAATGGCTCTTGCTTAGTTGGCCAATGACAACTAGACTTTCCTGATGGCCTTGGTAGTGCTAACCTACATTTTCTTTTTCTTCATGGGAAATTTAATCTATTTCTTGGGGAGGGGGTTCTGATGAGGGCCAAATTATTTATCTGTCTCTAAATTATTTTCCAATATTTGTTAATACATTATAATTCACATACATTTAATTATTCTGTTCCTACTTAATTTTCACATGCACACATTGTCATGCCCTGGCACTCTATATATCCTTAGGCTTTAAATGGTTATGTCATTAGATCATAGTTTGATTAATGATCTTTCAAGTATTAGGCATTAAGAAAACTGGTTTCTTGTGTTTTTGTTTAAATACAAGGCTAAGAACATATTCTATTCATATCAATTTTTCCTTCTTTTATTGTCTCTTTTTGTCATAATATACAAAGTTTAATTTTTTTTTTTTTTTTTTGTACTTGGAATTGAACCCAGGGGCATTCTACCTCCAGGCTATGCCCCCAGACCTTTGCTTTGGTATCATCCTGCCTGCCTATTTTCTTGCTCCTCCCCTTCAGAAAGGAATATTTAACCTGTGCCACTATACCTGGGAAGTATATAACTTTTTTTTTCCTTATTTTTTATTTTTTACAGGGGCCCGTAGCAGATGTGTGTGTGTGTGTGTGTGTGTGTGTGTGTGTGTGTGTGTGTGTGTGTGTGTTACTGAGGATTGAACTCAGGGGCATTCTACCTCTGAGCTCCACCCCTAGCCCTATTTTATTTTGAAACAGGGTCTCACTAAGTTGCAGAGGGCCTCACTAAGTTGCTGAGGCTGGCTACAAACCTGCAATCCTCCTGTCTCAGCCTCCCAAGTACTGGAATTACAGGCCCACCCGGCAGGACTTGGACTTTTAAGCAACACAGGAATAGCTAAGACCTTGAGACTCTTGGAAGAGAACTGAGAGCATTTTGCTTTGCAAGATGGACATGATCCCTTGGGGACCAGAGGCAGCATGCTATGATTTGGATGTGTCTCCCAAAGATCCATGTGCTAAAAGCTTGGTCCCCAGCTTGGCACTATCTGGAGGAGGTGGAAACTTTAACAGGCAGGGCTTAGCAGGAGCTCTTTAGGTCACTGGGGGTGTGCCCTCGAAGGGGATTGTAGGACCCCGATCTCTTCATGTCTTTTTCTTCCTGCCATAAGGTGAGTAGTTCTGCTCTGCCAGGCATTCCTGCCATGATATGCTGCCACAGACCCAAAGAAATGGGGCCAACCAATTATGGACTGAAACCTCTAAAACTGTGAGCCCAAATGAACTTTTCTCTTTATAAGTTTATTGTCTCAGCTATTGGTCATAGTGAGAAAAAGCTAACACATGCACCTTTATTCATAAAAATGCAGAGACTATTGCCCACTGTACTTCTTAAAGGGATGTTATATAATCATAGTTTTCTGTAAAATCTCTGGAAATGTCCTTTCTTTAAAAAATGTACCTATATTTACACACTGATGCATCTTTTCCTAAAGAGGGCAATCTTTACATATAAGAAAGATGAATGCTTAGTCATTTCCTAGGTTACTCAGTCCCACTGTCAGCAGACAAATCTTATTTTAGTTTTTAAAATATGCCTACTTTCAGCAGATTGCTTGATTACACTTATGAAATCAGCCTTCTTAAAGAGACAGATGGTATGGTAAAAAGAAATTGGACCAAGACACCAAGATCTCGGCCCCAGTTGGAATTGGAGCTAGGCTATCTTCTCCAGAAACATACCCCCAGCCCTTGGAAATAGGAATAGCCATGTGACTAAGTTCCCCTAGTTTTCAGATACTTTATTTACTTAACTTATCCTGATAAGGATTTTCCAAAAACCTTTTAAAATAAGGTATTATTCACCTATCCCATAAAATTTAGTCTTTCAGGGTTTATAATTCACTGGGTTTTAGTACAGTCACAAGGTTGTGGAAATCTTTCCACTATCTAATTCCAAAATATTTTCATCACTCCCCCACCTCCACCTTCCCCAGCAAACATACCCTACCGGTTAGCAGTCATCCCCATTTTCCCCTCTCTTCTGATTCTGGAAACCATAAATCTAATTTTTATCTTTATGGATTTGCCTATTCTGGACATTTCATAGAAATGAAATGATTCAGTATGTGATTTCTGTAACTGGCTTTCTTCACTACACATGTTTTCAAGATTCATTCATGTGGTAGCATGTATCAGTACTTCACCTTTTTATTTCTGAATATTGTTTGATCATGGATATGTCACCTTTTGTTTAGCCGCTCATCAGGTGATAAACATCTGGGTTCTTTTTACTTTTTGGCTACTTTGAAAAATGCTGCTATGAACATCTATACGCAACAGCTGTGTGAACATGTGTTTCAACTTTCTTGAGTATATACCAAAGAGTAGAATTGCTGGGTCATATGGTAACTATATGTCTAACATTTTAAGGAATCAACAGACTGCTCTGCATAGTAGTTAAGCCATTTTATATTCCCATCAGCAATATATGATAGTTCTAATATCTCTACATCTGCACCAATACTTGTTATTTTTCTTTTCTTTTCTTTTTTTTAATTCTAGATATGCTCCTCGGGAGTGTGAATGGTACTCATTTACAATGCAAATCATATTTTGATTTGCATTTTCCGAATGACCAATGATGTCAGATCTATGCAGTACTGATTAAGCAGATGTGTCCATGGGTTATTTAGAATACAAGATAAAATAGGGGAGTAAAAGGTAAGACAGGATGATTTGGGAATCTTAGAATTAATGAGACAAGAGCCTACTTGGGATTGTAAGGTTTTTTTTTTTTTTTTTTTTTTTTCAAGTTCAGAAAAAGTCTACACATGAAAAAACTTAGCCACAGCTTTCTCAGCCTAGACAAAACTTGGTTAATTAATAGAATGTGTTAAAAGAAGTGGCACACAGACAAACACCATGTTCTTCAAAACAGTATGAGAGACTATGAGAAAGAGGACAGAGGGTGGGATGGGATCATAGAACATGGACCAGAGAAGGCTGGTACTTCTGGTATACAGATTAAAGATAATGGTTTGAATATCAAAGTAACAAGGAAAAAATATTTTTTATCTTAACATTTCTTGTCCACATGGCAGTCAAGAAAATCTAAAACTATAAACAAAACCAAAAAATTCCAATTTCAACGTTTTTCACTACAGATCCTGTCTAGTATAAAACTAGTAAGTGCCAAGGTAGAAGTAATAAAATGCATAAGGACAAGTCCGGTTCTGATCTTTTGCTCAACAGGACAGAAAGGCTAAATCTCAGACATAACCCATCAGCAACAAAAACAGGCAACACGTTTATTATGCCCACCACCTAATTATGTACCTTGAATGCTAGTGAGTTGAAAAATGATGACTTCCGTCAGGTGTTTGAATGTGGTTTTAAGGGAAAAGAATAAAGTAACAGTGATAAGATAAACAGCTAGAAAAAGGAAAGCCAAACTGAAAGCTGAAAGCAAGAGCTGAAACGTGACTCCTTCTCACACATACACTCACTCAAACACACCCACGTGTGCATGCACACACAAATAAGGACTAACATATTTTATAAATCAAAACACTGAAGGAAAAAAAAACAGAATATTGGCTATAAAAAACTTAAGATGAACTGCAACTTGTGTAAAGGTACAGATGTCATCACGACCTTTAACCATGTGTTCAGATAAGTTCAGGAATTACTCATCACAATAGCAAAACCCTCCTAACTTGTTAGATTATAGTCAAAACACTAAAATTCTTTTCATCATTTCATTATCCTCTAAAACACATTATCCCTTGGTTCACCATTTTCTGCTTAGCTTCTAGCCAGTGATCTATGTTTCCATATAAGAGGAAATTGATGAGAGTGAACATGCATTTAGATAAAAATTAGTGCATTTCTAGAAGCTAAGATTGGAAAAATTAAAATGTGATCCAGTTTAACAAAAACTTCTGATCTATTCTCACTCAATAAATAGGATTGAGATTAGGCTCTGACCTTCTCTCTAGAACTTGAAAGAAATATGGCAAAAATAACATCAGGGTACATCTTAAGTGTGTGTGCAGTCACAGCTATAGGAAATAAAATAGTCAAATTAAACAAGTAATATGCAAACATTAAGAAGAAAATATTATCCAAAATTAACTTTAAAGTTAAACATAAGCTGGGCATGGTGGTGCACGACTGTAATCCCAGTGCTTGGGAGGCTGAGACAGGAGGATCCAGGTTCTCGACCAGCCTCAGCTACTTAGTGAGGCCCTCTCCAACTTAGTGAGACCCTGTTTCAAAATAAAGAAGAAAAAATAGGGCTGGGGGTATAGCTCAGAGGTAGAATACCCCTGGGTTCAATCCCTGGTACTATAAAAAAAAAAAAGTTAAACATAAATTGCTTAAATAACTCAGAAATTCCACTCATATATTTCCTGCCCCCTGAAAGAAAACATATATCCAGCCAGGCCTGGTATTGCAGCCTGTAATCCCAGTACTTGCAGTCTGGAATCTCCAGGCTTACACAGAGAATTCCAAGTTCAAAGCCAGCCTCAGCAACTTAGCAAGGCCCTCAGCAACTTAGTGAGACCCTATATCAAAATTAAAAATAATGCTGGGCATGGTGGCACACACTTGTAATCCCAATACTTGGAAGGCTGAGACAGAAGGATCACAGGTTCCAGGACAGCCTCAGCAAGTAGTGAGACTCTCATCAACCGAGGCAGACCCTGTTCCAAATAAAAATAAAATAGGGATAGGGGTGTAGCTCAAAGGTAGAATGCCTCTGGGTTCTATCCCCAGTACCAAAATAATAAATAAATAAATGCAGGCTGGGAGTATATCTCAGAGGTAGAAAAGCCCCTGGGTTCAATCTCCAGGACCACAAAAATAAATAAATAATTAAGAAAGAAATGTTTATGCCAAGATTCATATATGAATATTTATAGCAGTATTCATAATAGTCAAAAAGTGGAAACAATCCAAATGTCCATCATCTGATAAAGGAATAAAAAAAATGTACATCTATACAACAGAATACTATTTGGCAATAAGAAGGAATTAAATACAATATACATAGATGAATTTCAAAACATTTTTTTTGGTGAGAGGAGCCAGATACCAAAGATCATCTAATATATGATTGCATTTATTTCAAATGTTGAGAGAAGTAAAATCTATAGAGACAGAAAATGTTTCATGTTTCCTTGAGGCTGAAGGCAGGAAAGGGGAGGAGCTTCAAGTGGTCATGCACACTAAAATCATGTGAATTACACTTAACAATGAGGGAATTCTATGGTATGTCAATTACACCACTATAGAACTGTTTTTCAAATATATCCAGTAAGATGCATATTATAATATGCACAAATCTTTTGACATATACACACACCCAGGTAGCCACCACCCCATCAAGATAAGAAACAGAAAGTTCTCTTGTACCCCTTCCTAATCATTGCTCCCCACCCCTCTCTACCAGAGTGATTAATACTAGTTTGCTTTCTATTACTTTGATTTTTTTCTACACTTAAATTTCAATATAATGCCAGGCATGGTGGCGCAGTACTTGTAATCCCAGTAGTTGAGAGGCTGAGACCGGAGGATCTAGGTTCGTGGCCAGTCTCAGCTACCTAGTGAGGCCCTCTGCAACTTAGTGAGACCCTGTTTCAAAATAAAGAATAAAAAATGGAGCTGGGGGTGTAGCTCGGAGGTAGAATGCCCCTGAGTTCAATCCCCAGTACCGCAAAAAAAAAAAAAAAAAAAAAAAAAATTCAATATAAAAAGAACCAATACAGGATATACCCTTTTATATGTCTGGTTTATTTTATTCAACATAATGTCTGTGAGACTCATCCAAATTGATATTATCAGTGTTTATTTTTTTATTGCTGTAAAGTATTCCATTGTATGAATATTCCACAATTTGTAAGTTTTCCTTATAAATGTTAAAGAGCATGTATTTTTTTCTGGTTTCAGGCTATTATGAATAATGCTGCTGTGATCAGTGTTTCAGATGTCTGGACTTGTTTTTCATAGGTACATAGTTAGGAGTAGAAATACTTATTCAAAAGGAAAGCTTATACTTAGCTTTTGTAGAATGTGCCATCAACTTTTCCAAGTGGTTAAACACATTTACACTCCTACTAACAATGTCTAAAAGTCCCAGCTATCTCATTCCTCACCAACATTTGGTATTGTTAATCTTTTTATTTTTATTTTATTTTATTATTTTTTGTGTATATGTAGCACCAGGGATTGAACCTAGGGGCAGTCTATCTCTGAGCTATACTCCCAGCCCTTTTTATTTTTGTTTTTGAAACAGTGTCTCACTAGGTTGCTGAGGCTGGTCTCAAACCTGCAATCCTCCTATTTCAGCCACCATATCTGGCTTCAATATGTCTATATATATTTTGGGGGCGGGGGAGGGATGAAGTACCTGTTCAAGATATCTGTTCAATTTTAACAGGTTCTCTGTCTTTTTCTTGTTTTATAGAAGTTATTCACTATGAGTATCTTTTATCAGATATATGAATTGTGGCTAAGGTAATAAGTCAATAGTCAAGCCCTTGTCTAGCACACACAAAGTTCTGGATTTGATGTCTATCACTCCTAGGGGGCAGTGGAGAGAGATGTGAATTTTAACTATCGGTCCCCAATCTGTAGCTTGTATTCTTTCTTAGTCATAGTTTTAATATTCAGAAGCCCATGGTTTTAATGAAATACAGTTTACCAATATTTTCTTTCATAGTTAGTGCTCTGCAGGTACTAAGAACTCTTTGCCAATCCCAAAGCCATAAAGATATTCTTCCGTGTTTTCTCCTGGAAACTTTACTGTAACACCTTTCACATTTGAAGGGTCCTCACCCGCCCCCTCTTCCTGCCCCCACCCCCATCCTGGAGAGCAAACCCTCCACATTTGAATCTTTGATTAGTAATCAAATTAGTTTTTATACATAGAGTCAATGTTCATTTATTTTCCCATAAAGGTATCCATTTTAAATAGCACTGTTTTAAAACTCTCCTTTTCCCACTGGATTACAGTGGCATCGTGGCCATAAGTCAGATGAGCCTATTATGTATTTGTCTATTTCTACAGCCTCTTGTGCTCCCTTCGTTATTGTGTTTCATTCTTCAGAAATGACACTGTCTTAATTACTGAATCTTTATAGTAATCTTGAACTAGGGAGTTTGGTTGTTTTGCTTTGTTTTGTTTTTGTGGTACTGGAAATTGAACCCAAGGACATTCTATCTTGGAGATATACCCCCAGCTCTTTTTATTTTCTGTTTTGAAACAGGGTCTTGCTAGGCCTCTGAGAATCTCAATAATTTGCTGAGGCTGGTCTCCAACTTGCGACTCTCCTATCTTAGCCTCTCAAGTACTGGGATAACAGGTGTGCACCACCACACCTGGCTCCAGGGAATTTTTTTTTTTTTTTTTTTTTTTTTTGGTACTGGGGATTGAACCCAGGCAGGGGCATTCTACCTCCAAGCTACACCTCCAGCTCCATTTTTTATTCTTTATTTTGAAACAGGATCTCACTAAGTTGCAGAGGGCCTCACTAAATAGCTAAGGCTGACCACGAACCCAGACCCTTTGGTCTCAGCCTCCCAAGTACTGGGATTACAAGTGTGCCCCACCACGCCTGGTTCTTGAGGAAACAGTTTAATGCACAATTTGTTTTAGAACTTCAGAAATTTGAAGCAAAAATTAACTATTTCAAGTCTCACACATTATATGTGTATTGTTAAGAAAAAAAAAAAAAAAACCTTAATCAGAATGAAAACCTGAATATTTTCCAGTAAAGAAGGCATACAAAATCTAAACAATCTCTATGTTAATGGCATAAATGTCTTCAATTCCATAGTAAAAATGACTCACCTGTGTAAGGTAGATGGTATCTTTAAACGTGCGCAGTGAGTTTGTACTTTGGGGGAGTTTGAAATTATATTCAATCTGATTAAGCATTTGATTGTTACCCTCTTGATGATGTTGTCGATGAAGGGAAAACTTGCTATCATAAGACCAGTCCTTTGCAGATGAGACCTTTTGAATAGAGTTACAGATTGGGAAGTTAGCAGTGAAACAACTTTTCTGTAAGTCCTTGCCATATTTAGAAAGTACACTCCATGTTAGAAAAGTGCTGAGGCTTTATTCTATACCTCTAATTTCATAAGTGTTTTGGCCTTCATATTTGTTATTGGTGAAAAACTAGGCTTACGCAATGTACAACCACAAAACCAGTATTTGGAACCTACAACCTCCCTGTTCAAACTTAGAAAGTTAGGTTTCGGTCTCTCAAAAACCTTGCCTTAGCTGGGTGTGCTGGCCCATGCTTGTAATCCCAGTACTTGGGAGGCTGACACAGGAGGATTGCAGGTTTTCAGCCAACCTCAGCTACTTAGTGAGGCCCTCTGCAACTTAGTGAGACCCTGTTTCAAAATAAAGAATAAAAAACAGGGCTGGAGGTGTAGTTCAGAGGTAGAATGCCCCTGGGTTCCAACCCAGTTTCGCAAAATAAATAAATAAATAAATACCTTGCCTTATCAAAACATATAAAGCATTTATTACTTGTATTTTATAATATGATATCATCTTTAGGTAAATAGCATTTTATGTTATTAGGTTGTCAAAACTCAATAGAATACAATCAACATTCTGTTAAAACTATCACAGCTCTTAAAGAGGAATAAAATATTACTATTACAATAGTAAATGTTTTAGAGCTTGCTCAAATTACTTGTTTCTTAGTGATTACAAAACAAAACTTTTAAACATGCTCAATCTTGACATAGTTGATGACACAAACCAATCACGATACACTTCTCTAAAATGCAAGTGTTTTAAAGCTGTGCACCAATAAACTGTGTTACAACAACCAGCTATCCACATGCAAAGGGTTGAGTCTAGATACCTACCTCATACCACAGAGGAAAAAACAACTCAAAATGGATCACAGACCTACTTATGAGAGCTAAAGCTATAACATTTGTAGAAGACAACAAAGTAAGGTAAACTTTGGTCATTTTGATTTCTAAGATTAAACAGTTTTTGTGCTTTAAAAGACACCAAGTTCATAAAATTACAATCTGAAGACTAGGAAAAAATATTTGCAAACCATATATGCAATTTTAAAAAACATTCAGAATAGATTTGAAAAAATTCTCAAAAGACAAAAAGCTCAATTTAAAGATGGACAATGGATATGAATACACATTTCTCAAAGGAAAATATAAAAATGAAACACAGTCAGCTATCAAAAAATGCAAGCTTTCTGTAAATGTATATTACAGGGAAATGTTTTTAAAAATGGAAAACAACAAGTGTTGGCAATGATGCAAAAAAATTGGAGTCCTAATACACTGCTGGTAGAGATGCAAAATGGTACAGCCCCTATGGAAAATAACCTGTTAGTCCCTCAGAATATTAAACTTAGTCTTACGTGTGACTGAGCAATTCCACTCATAGGTATATACCCAGTATATGAAAACATATATCCACACAAAAACATGTATGCAAATGTTCATGCCAGTATTATTCGTACTAGCCAGAAGATGAAAATAACACAAAAGTCTATTAACAGATAAGTAGATAAACAAAATGTGAAAAACAGAATACTATTCAGCAATAGGAAGTGATGACATAGTAAAACACAGCATGGCAAGGCTGAACCTTGAGCGCATTATGCTAATCAAAGAAGCCAGTCTCAAGAGCCAGTGCCTAGGGCTGGGCAAGGAGGGACAGAGGAGAGTGGAGAGTGGCTGCTAATGGGTTCAGGGTTTCTTTTGAAAATGTTCTAAATTAGATTGTGGTCATGGTTGCACAACTCTGTGAATATACTGAAGACCACTGGATTGTGCATATTAAATGTGTAAATTGTATGGCAAGGGAATTATATCCCCATAAAGCTCTATAAAAAGAACACACACACACACACACACACACACACACACACACCTCTGAAGCTAAATTTTTCAGAAGAAAGAGTAGTATGGAAATCCATACAGAAAACCAAATATACCAGCATAAAGGAAAAGGAACTGAGATAGGAGGATCGCAGGTTTGTGGCCAGCCTCAGCAACTTAGCAAGGCCCTCTGCAACCAAGTGAGACCGTTTCCACATTTTAAAAAATAATAATAAAGTAAAATAGGGCTGGAGGTATAGCTCAGAGGCAGAATGCCCCTGGGTTCAATCCAAAGAACTAAGGAGAAGGGAAGGGGAAGAAAGAGAAATTGGAGGAAATGGGAGGGGAGAAGCCAAGAAAGATAAGGAGAAAAAAGATAACTTGAAAACATTAGACAAAGATTTATTCATCACATTCACCTCCCTTAGTAAAATATCCAATTCTAAATATCTATGAGTGATAAAATAGTTATAAGGTTACAGAAATTAAGCTAGGCATGGTGGTTTACAGACATGGTAGCACATGCCTGTAATCCCAGTACTTGGAAGGCTGAGACAGGAGGATCTCAGGTTCGAGGACAAACTCAGCAACTTAGTGAGACTCTGTTTCCAAATAAAAAAATAAAAGGGCTGGGGGATGGCTTGGAGGTAGAAAGCCCTTGGGCTCAATCCTAGCACCAAAAGCAAAACAAAACAAAAAAATTACAGAAAACACAAGTAAGGATTAATTTCATGTATAATGTGTCAGACTTAAGCAAGCACTAGCTCCTATTTAATTTTAAATGCTCCTGAAGGAAAGCAATATAGTTATAGTCCCCAAAATGAAGATGATAAGAACTTAGCTCTCCAAAGTTTAAAAAAAAAAAACAAGTTCTTTTCTTCACTCCTCTTGCTGAACTTTCATTTAAATAAGAAGTACATGTCATTTGACCTTCTGAACCATCATTCAAAAGCGACATATGCCAGTCACCTACCACTCTGAATCATTGGAAAATCAATCAATCAAACACTGACTCACCTTTTCTAAGGTACTAAAGGAAGGCCAAGACTGATACCCATATTCAGATACAAGTCGAGCTTTGGGGAAATTTTTCCAATTCCAGCAATCGTTGACATAGTTGTAAAAATGCACATCACCGAAATTGTTGCTGTTAGGGTAAAGAGAGACCCAGCCTTCTGCAGTAGTGTGAATCCCATTGGAAGGGCTGGATGTCACAAAAGGACGAGTCTTGTCTCCCTGCATAAAGAAATAAAATGATTTTTAAGATGATGTTTTCATTCACTTCTTTAAAAACACTATCAAGTCCCAGAAGTGCCAAGTAGCTAATAGAAAATTCATAGAACCATTTACCTCCTTCCCGCTGCATCCCCTGAGGACTAACACTTAACCTTGCGCTCACAGCAGCTGATCTCTCCTGTTGTGCTTCACCTCCACGCTCATCCATCACAGTTACTACATGGTGCAGCATGCTTTCTCAACTTTGGCATTACTGACATCTTGGGCTGGATATTTTGGGGGTGTATGTGAGGAGTGGGGAGAGTCTCATGCATTGTAGGATATTTAGCAGCATCTCTACTAGATGCCAGTAGTTCTCTTACCCCCCAAATTGTCTACAGACATTGTCAAATGTTCCCAGGGGCACTTGAGAACCTCTGCTTAAGAACAGCAGACCTGAATCAGATTCGCCTGAGTTTAAGTCCCAAATTAGAGCTGGGCGTCGTGGCGCACACCTGTAATCCCAGTACATGGGAGGCTGAGACAGGAGGATTGCAGGTTCAAAGCCAGTCTCATCAACTTAACAAGATCCTCTGCAACTTAGTGAGACCCTGTTTCCAAATTTTTTAAATAATGGGACTATGGCTTGGAGGTAGAATGCCCCTGGATTCAACTCCCAGCACCACCACAAATAAAACAAAACAAAATCCCAAAACATAATCTTATTATGTTTGGACAGTTTAAACCTCCAATATTGTATTTGTAAAATGAGGCATATAACAATACCTTTTTCATAGAGGTACTGAAACATATGTGAAGTAACATATGTGAAGAAGATGGTTAAGAGTAACATATGTGAAGAAGATGGTTAAGAGTCTACCCAAATTCACGTTCCATAACATAGCACTGTCTGTAGGAGGTAGGCTCTTAGCCCTCACTACATCTGTGTGGGGCCATGCGACTCCTTCTCAACCTCTTCCCCATTTGCAGGCGAGGGAGGGCCTGAAGGGTGGTGTCACTGGAATAGGGAAGGGACATACATCTCAGAGGAGAGATGCCTGCTCACCAGGAACAGCCATTTTGCAGCATGAGTAAAAAGTTACACTTGGTTTACATAAGCCACCGAAATACTGAGGCAGTAACTAGCATGTGCATACTTAATGTACTCAGCATTCAGGTAGACCTCAAAATGTTGTACTTATTAGCACCCCTGTAGGTGAGCTCATGTTCTGCTTCACTGAGAAGACTCATCCTTTTAGCAACTATCTGTCACATATTCATGGTATATCAGGCATTTTTCAGCACTGCAGAGAGAGAAAGAGTCCATGACTTTGTCAAGTCTCTCTTGAGTGCTAAAAGGGTGCCAGGCCTATAGTTCTATGACCTGAAGGACAAGGGACAGATGTGGTGACTGGCTTCTACAACATTGGTTTGAGCTGGGTGTGGTGTGCACACCTGTAATCCCAGTGCTTTGGAGACTGAGACAGGAGGATCGCAGTTTTGAGGACAGTCTCAGCAAGTAGTGAGACGTTCATCAACCTAGTGAGACCCTGTTTCAAAATAAAAATTTAAAAAATAGGGCTAGGAGTATAGCTTGGAGGTAGAATGCCCCTGGGCTCAATCTCTAGTACCACAATTAATTAATTAATTAAATTAAAAAATAAAACAGCAGGTTGTAATCTTGTGATGAAACCAGACACTGAACAAGGAATTGTAACTGCGATGAATGTTTTGAAGGAAAAGTACAGGGCTTTTGGGAAATGTAGCACAGATTGTAGAATTAAAATCAGAATACTATAGCAATACATGCATATCCATGTTTATAGCAGCACGTTTTACAATTGCCAAATTATGACTGTCAACAGATGAATGGATTACAAAACTGTGGTTTATACATACGCAATGCAATTTTACTCAGTCACAAAGAAAAATAAAACTATTTCATTTTCAGGTGAATGGATAGAATGAGAGAATATTATGCTCAGTAAGATCAGCCAGCCTCAGAAAGTCAAGGGTCTTAGTTTTCTCTCACATGTGGAAACTAGAGAGAAAAACAGGAAACAAAAGAGACTTCAGATAATTGAGGAGAAAGACCAGTAGAATAGTGGAAGGAGATTGAGGGAGGAAGATGGGGAAGAGAAAAGGGAGGGTTGAGGAAATAAACAGTTCACATAATATTATGTCCATATATGAAGGTATCACTACCAACTCACTAGCGTGTACAAGGAAGGGGTTGAGGGCATAGGGAGGGACAAAGAGAAACATACCAAGTGCTGGGGGTAGGTATGGAAGTATCAATTTGAATATCACCGTATTGTATAATTACAATGTGCCAGTAAAAGTATAAATATATAAATAAATAAAACATGTAGAAGGCCAGTAAGGCTTCCCTGAGAGATTTTCAGAAAACAATTTTCTCAATATGCCTCACTTTTTCTTGGAATATACATTCATGTTTTTTTCTTACTGCTGTTGTTTCTTATTTCTCTTCTGTTATAGAAAAAAAAATTATACTCCTGTCCTTTGACGGCTCTTCTACCTTCTAGTCATCTTTCTGTTTTACTTTGATATTATAGCTGAAAATTATCCTCTACTCCTTTTTTTCTTTTAATCTTTCTCCTCTATCCTCTTCTCTCAGCTTCCTTTTTCCCTTAAAAAAAAAAAAAAAAAAAAAAAGTTCCCTTAATCCTTTTGCAGTCCCTCTGATTTATTTTTTTCTTCTTCCTCCTCCTTCCTCCTCTTCCTCCTCCTTCCTCCTCCTCCTCCTCCTTCCTCTTCCTCCTTCTTCTTCCTTCTCTTCCTCCTCCTTCTCCTCCTCCGCCTCTTTCTCCTTCCCCTTCTTCTTGTTCTTTTTCTTCTTTGAGGTACTAGGAATTGAACCCAAAGGAGTTCTACCTCTGACCTACATCTCCAGCCCTTTTTATCTTTTATTTTGAAACAGAGACTCACTAGGCTGATGAGAATCTTGTTAAATTGTTGAAGCTGGCTGTGAACCTGCAATCCTCCTGTCTCAGCCTCCCACATACTGGGATTACAGGCATACACCATCATGCCTGGCAGTCTCTCAGATTTCTACACCACTCACTCATTCACCATCCCCCAACATTGGATTCTCACTCTTTCAACTCTGCTGATTTTTTTTTTTTTTTTTTTTTTTCAAAAAATTCCCCTGGAGCCGGGTGTGGTGGCGCACGCTTGTAATCCCAGCATTTGGGAGGCTGAGACTGGAGGATCCGAGTTCACGGCCAGCCTCAGCTACCTAGTGAGGCACTCCGCAACTTAGTGAGACTCTATCCCAAAGTAAAGAATAAAAAATAGGGCTGGGGGTGTAGCTCAGAGGTAGAATGCCCCTGGGTTCAATCCCCAGTACCGCAAAAAAAAAAAAAAAAAAAAAAAAAAAAAAAAAATTCCGGACGTCTTAACACAGTTCTCGTTCTCATTCCCTCTCTCTCTCTCTCTCTCTCTCTCTCTCTCTCTCTCTCTCTCTCTCTCTCTCTCTTTCTCTTTCTCTTTCTCTCTTTGTTTTTTTTAGTACTGGAAATTGAACCCAGGGGCATTCTACCTCTGAGATACACCCCCAGCTCTATTTTTTATTCTTAATTTTAAAACAGGGTCTCACTAAGTTGCAAAGGACCTCACTAGGTAGCTAAGGCTCGCCCCAAACCTGTGATCTTCTGTCTCACCCTCCCAAGTACTGGGATTACAAGCCTGCACCACCATGCCTGCCATCACATCCTAGTTTCTGCCAACTTTTCTGGTTCTTCCTTCTCCAGCTGCCCTCTCCATTCTCAGACAGTTGCTACCCTCTTTCAAGCTCTCCTTGTTCTGTTCCCTCTCCCAAGTCTTCCCCTTTAGTCTGTGTTCTGATTACTCCCAGCCCCCCCCACGCCCCACCTCCACACTTGACCTTGTATTCACCTCCACTCTTCCACCTGTGTGGTCTCCCAATACCACAAATATAACCTTTCAAAACAGAATTCCTTATGTACTAAATCAAATGCCTCCAATGTTGATGACTGGTTACCCAGGTAGGAGGAACACTCACTCTCTCCCTACCTCTTTCTCAGTTCCCACATTTGGACACTCTGAAAGAGCCAACCCTACATTGAAATATCTTTCCCATCATCTTATTTCCAGTTCCATGTCACCAGGCTCCAAGACCTATAACCTTTATGACCTTATACATTTCTTCTCTCTAACCCCCAACATCATCATCTCTAAAATAAAGATTATATTATCTATATTCCAAGGTGGTTCTGAAAAGTGAAAAAAAGTATATGAACCACTTGTATAATTAACATATTAATATAAGCCAGGCATGGTGGTGAATACTTGTAATCCAAGTACTCGGGAGGCTGAAACAGGAGGATCACAAGTTTGCCACCAGCCTCGGCTATTTAGTGAGGCCCTCTGCAACTCAGTAAGACCATGTTTCAAAATAAACAACAAAATAGGGAGTAACTAACTCAGAGGTAGAATGCCACTAGGTTCCATCCCCAGTACCACAAAAACAAGACAAAACAAAATTAAAAAAGAATAAATAGGGCTAGGGGTATAGCTCCAAGGTAGAATGGGTTCCATCCCCAGTACCACACATACACACACACAAAAATCCCAACATAATAATATTAACTAATATAACAATTATAATTTATACACTAATGCCTGGCATATTATATATTCCCCATAATTAGGAATATATCACGTAATTCTCCATTATTAGAGCTGGATTCCTTGTCTAGAATCTCTCACCTCTCTAATCTTTTGCTAGTAAGGGTATTTTCTGGGGAAAAAAAATGAATCAGATAAAGTTCATCCTCTACCCCGAAATGTCCACTAGCTTGCCATTATCTACTGAATAAAGCCCAACTCCATAACACATTTCAAAATCCTTCTCTGACTCACTTCCAAAATGTCATTTCCATCTTTGACTCTCCCACACAAATCCACCGTTCCTTTTCTCGGGGGCAGTGGGCACCACTTCCTGCTCCCTGTATATACCACATACTTGGCTATCTTTTTGCCTTTATTCCTATAATGTTTTGATGGCTGAAATATCAACCAGAAGTCCTTTACCTCAAAATTTGAATTCACCTTTATCATCTGATTTGATTATCATCTTTTACTTGAAAGCTTTCTCAGATTCTTCCAGTTGAAATTAATACTTCTTCCAAATTAATAGTATTCCAGAATGACTTCTTTTTTGTACTGGGGATTGAACCCAGGGACATTCTACCTCTGAGCTACTGAGCTATAACCCCATTCTTTTTTTTTTTTTTTTTTTTTTTTGGATACAGGGTCTCAATGCATTGTGCTAGTCCTCCTGTCAGGGTCTGTCAAGAACTACAAGTCCAGGTGTGCACCATGCCCAGCTAGAACTATGTTTTGTATAGCACTTCTTTGGCCCAGCCCTGTAGAACTAGTCCTTTTGTCCATGTTTCCTTCTGACAGCAGAAGGTAAGTTCCATGAGAATCAGAGTATCCTCACAGCACTGGGAATAAGGCTTTGGTCTTGGTAATAAGTATGCAGCAGGTAGATATGAGTTAAATTTTAAAATATTACAAACTACAATGAGGTTTTTTTTTGTTTTTTGTTTGTTTGTTTGTTTGTTTGTTTTGTGGAACTGGGGATTGAACTCAGGGGCATTCTACCTCTGAGCCATATCCCCAGCCCTATTTTTTATTCTTTTATTTTGAAACAGGGTCTCACTGAGTTTTGGAGTGCCTCACTAGGTAGCTGAGGCTGGCCGCAAACCCAGATCCTCTGGTCTTAGCCTCCCAAATGCTGGGATTACAAATATGCACCATCATGCCCGGCTTACAGTGAGATTTTAATTCAAGTAATGTTGAATTTTTTAAAAATTCTGCTATAATGGCTTTAAAGTAGAATCACAGAAGATTGATCAATTGGCCTTGATTTATTAAGCTTAATCCATTGACCTCCATTCCTCCAGGTTCTTGAAAAATTTGGTAATCTGAGACAGTAACATTGCTAACAAGCCACCACCTAAGGTTACTCTCCCTTGATGGTGCTTTACCAGTTGCTTCCACTTAGGAAAAATTTATTCTTGAGGCATAGTTTTTTGTCTCAAAACTCACAGATCATTTCTTTCTAGGCCATGATATTAAACGCTTATTTAGACCAAGAGGTGCCATAAGATGAATCAAGAGAATGGGCAAAAAAAAAAAAAGCATAAGCCAGGTGTGGTGGCGCATGCTTGTAATCCCAGTACTTGGGAGGCTAAGACAGAAGGATCACAGGTTCGAGGTCAGCCTCAGCTACTTAGTGAGGCCCTCTGCAATTTAGTGAGACCTTGTTTCAAAATAAAGAATAAAAAAGAGGGCTCGGGATGTAGTTTGGAAGTAGAATGCCCCAGGGTTCCATCCCCAGTACCGCAAAAAAAAAAAAAAGAAAGAAAGCATGAAGTGCAATAGGGTACTAATCATTTCAATGAAGGTGTAAATAGAATGATTCATGGTGCTTTTTTAATATTTTTATTGATGCATTGTAACTATACATCTTAGGTTCAAATTCATGTGGACATACACACAGTATGGTATGATTCCCTTCAGGTCACCCCACTACCCAGCCCTCTCCATAAAGCTATTTTGATAGTGATACCTTTGTACATGTGCACGGCATAATTTAAAAAGTTTCCTTCATCGATTCTTACTTCCCCTCCCCACCTCCATCTCCCCATCCCTTTCCACTTTTTTACAGGTCTTGCACTTCAATTACCTAAAGTCCCTTTTGTTTCCTATTTTCTTTGTAGCTTCTGCATTTGAGAGAAAACATTTGACCCTTGACTTTCTGTGACTGACTGATTTCACTTAGTGCAATATTCTCTAATTCCATCCACTTACCTGAAAATGAAATAATTTTTTGTCTTTCACGGCTGAGTAAAAATCGATTGTGTGTATATAACACATTTTCATTATCTATTCATCTTCTAATAAACACCTAGATTGGCTCTATAATTTGGCTATTGTGAATTGTGCTGCTATAAACATGGGTATCCATGTATCGCTATAGTATTTTAACTTTAATTCTTTTGGGGATTCATGATACTTTTCCTTTAAATGCCCTATGCTTTGACAGAAATAACAATGTGAATTATTAAATAGCATTTAACACTGTCCATCTTCAAAGAAATCTGCAAATATCAATCATGACTTACAACTCATCTTAAGATAAATTGGCCCTTGTGGGAAAGGCATCATATTTCCATTTTAGAGATAAAGCAGAACACAGAAGCTCATTTTTTAAATTCAAGAATATAGTATTAGCTGAGCACAGTGGCCTATACCTGTGGTCTCAGTACTTGGGAGGCTGAGACAGGAGGATCGCAGGCTCAACTTAGCGAGACCCTGTTTTAATATAAAAAATAAAAAGGGCTGGGGGTGTATCTTGGAGGTAGAATGCTCCTCAGTACCAAAAAAAAAAAAAAAGCTACTACTTACTGAGAAGACAAGCTTCCTCATGTTTTTCACAAAGAGTGTCACATAATCCTCTTTGTAGGCAGGTAACTGGAACCAAGTCACACTCAGCACCACTTCATTTTCATTATTGCCACTCCATATGATGATAGAGGGATGAGATTTCAGTCTCTTGACCTGAAATGTAAGAAAATGTACAATAATTTTCCAGTATGTAACATTTAAAAAAGTAGAACCTTAATTACTCATAAAATCATAGCCATTGCATTTTGGCATACTAATTCTTATGTGCCAGAAAATTCACTAGAGAACAGTCATGTTAACTTGTTAGCTATAGGAATACATTTTTAAAAATTCTCTGAGATTATTTTTTATCTAGATGTAGTATATCCCGATAATATAGGATCCCTTTTCTGTGCTGTAAAAAAACTAAAGAAAATATAATCTCTTTTCAAAACAAAAGCAGAGCCAGGTGCAGTGGTGCACACCTGTAATCCCAGTACTCAGGAGGCTGAGACAGGAGGATCACAAGTTCAAGGCCAGCCTCAGCAAGTTAGAGAGATCCGGTTTAAAAAAAAAAAAAAAAAAAAAAAGGCTGGGAGTATACTTAATAGGTAGAATGCCCTTGAGTTCAATCTCCAGTACTAATAAATAAACAGACAGATGATAAAGAAATCAGCCTCATCATTATTTGAATTGCCACAAAAAAGGTTCCAAGCACAGAAAAGACAGGAGACACTGCATTACAGGAGTTAGTTCTCAGGAAAGCTAAAGTCATCTGCGAGAAACAAATGAAGCTGACCAAACACTACCACTGACAAGGGGACCGGGGTTCCCCAACTGTCTCTCATAAATTACCAGAAGAGAGGAGTTCAAGGCTCTCAACCCAAAGTAATGATAAGGAGATGGAAATGTTAGTGACTCTGATCTGTTTAGTGCATACTATATACATGTATTGAGATATCACACCATGCCCCACAAATATGCACAATTGTTAATAAAAAATGTTTAAGTACTTAAAGAGATGTAAATGCTACCCAGCCTGATTTGATCATTACACACTGTATATGTAATCAAATTATCATATTGTCCCCCACAAATATGTACAATAAAATAATAAAGTTGAGAGAGACAGAGAGAGAGAGAGAGAGAGAGAGAGAGAGAGAGAGAGAGAGAGAGAGAGAGAACCAGAAGAAGTAGTAAAGGGAATAGTAGACATGCTCCAGAAGTAAAAGGCAAGCATATGGAAGACTCCACAGGAGAACACATTTAGGTCCATCAAGAGGAGGTCTCCTGAAATAGCTGTTGATGTCATGTGCTGAGAGATCAACTAAAGCTACGTTCCTGGATAGAGAAGAGGAAGTTGAGAGTCTGTCTGAAAACCCGGCCAGCCCAGAGACCTGGGCCTGCAGGCGCTGGACTCTCCTGTCCGACTCTACCTAAAGGTAAAAGGATCTAGTTCCTTATGCATGGACAGAGGCAAGCATGGACTCTCTTTTTACCCACTGGGACATGTGCCTCAGCAGAGGAGGTGATTGATGTCTTTGAGAATAACAGGGTGAGGCAACAGTCAAGAGAAATTCTTCCAGCCAGGAATGGTGGCACACACCTGTGATCTCAGTACTTGGGAGGCTGAGACAGGAGGATCGTAGGTTTAAGGACAGCCTCAGGGACTTAGCAAGGCCCTTAGAAAGTGAGACCCTGTTTCAAAATGAAACAATTAATAATAAATAAAAAGGGCTGGGGTTGTAGCTCAGAGGTAGAATGCCCCTGGGTTCAATCTCCAGTACCAAAAAAAGAGAGAGAAAGAGAGAAATTCTTCTGGAATATATTTTGGCACTATTACCTCATAAATATTTATAACTTCTCTTTCATTGTAATGGATGATTACAGCAAAGAGCTAAGAAACTCAAATAAATGAAACAGAGACACATTAAGGATGCATTAAAGAGATTGGTTTGTTTAAAAAAAAAAAATGAAGTCTTGTGTTTTCTAAAGCAGCCTGGTAAAGAGTACAGCATCTCGTGTTTCCTGCCACTGTACATGCCAGGAACAGTGGAGCTGCTGTCAATTGTGACTGGCATGATTATGATGTTGATGAAAGCACAGATACAAATCCCAGAGAGCAAAAATTTCCCACAACTCCGTGCTACATACAATCTTCACCTGACTTTTACTTTCTCTCTTGCTCCTTCCTTCCTTCCTTCCTTCCTTCCTTCCTTCCTTCCTTCCTTCCTTCCTTCCTTCTTTCCTTCCTTCCTTCCTCCCTTCCTTCCTCCCTTCCTCCCTTCCTCTCTCCCTCCCTCCCTCCCTCCCTGCCTGCCTTCCTTCCTTTGTGCTGGGGATTGTTGCTAGGTTGATGAGAGTCTCACTACTTGCTGAGGCTGTCCTCGAACCTGTGATCCTCCTGTCTCAGCCTCCCAAGTACTGGGATTATAAGTGTGAGCCACCATGCCTGGACCAACTACCACTTTCATAGAAAGCTTTACTTAGAGGGGTAACAAAATGCTGAAAAAGTAACTAAAACTGTGACGTGTATTACAGAAGGCAGATGAAGAGTGGTCTAATCTAGACCTGTGGGTATAGAAGGCTTTTCCAAGAGAAATCTATACTCAAAGTAAGAGGGGCCAAATGAGGTGGTCCACCAGGGAAAGTGAGGGGGTTCCAGTGCATAGAAAGCAAGAGGCAGATGGTGCTTGAAGAAGCTGGAGATACAGGAAGGGCCAGGATCCCCCACAATGAGGGGCATTCTACCCCTGAGCTATGTACCTCTAGCCCTTTTTTTTTTTTTTTTTTTTTTGCGGTACTGGGAATTGAACTCAGGGGCATTCTACCTCCGAGCTATACCCCCAGCCCTATTTTTTATTCTTTATTTTGAAACCGAGTCTCACTAAGTTGCGGAGTGCCTCACTAGGTAGCTGAGGCTGGCCTCAAACCAGATCCTCCGGGCTCAGCATCCTGAATGCTGGGATTACAAGCGTGCACCACCACGCCCGGCACCTCTAGCCCTTTTTATCTTTTATTTTGAAACAGTATCTCACCAAGTTGTCGAAGGCTTCACTAAATTGCTGAGGCTGGCCTCAAACCTGAAATCCGCCTGTCTCAGACTCCAAGTACTAGAATTACAGGCGTGCACCACAGGGCCAGGCAAGGATTTCAACTTTATCCTGAGGGCAACAAGAAGCCTCCAGTGCTCTTTGCAAGGGAAGGATTTCATCTGTACTTTTAAAACCTTTTATTTTAAAATGAAACACAATTACAAAAAACCCAGCAGAGAGCTTCCCCCAGAAGCCCTGTTGCACTTCTTCCTGGCTACCCCTTCCTCCTGCCAAAAGGATCCACTGTCTTCAGTGTTAAGGTGGTCATAGCCTGGCCCTTCTTTATGGTTTTTTACCCAAGTATACATCTGCAGGCACTTTATTACAAAACCTAGACTTGAACATTCTTGAAGGATTTCAATCCATTGACCTTCTTTCCCTCTTTGAATCTCAATTTCCCTACTTGTGGTTGGTTAGAATCAAAGTCCTGGGGACCTATCTTTGATAGCTTCCTTGTTATCTGTATGTCAAGATATTCCAGGATCTGGGTTCTAAGCAGAAGCATGTCATGGAAAGACAACTCTGGCAGTTCTATGGTTCTATTATGTTCACTTGTGTTGGGAGAGAACAATGCTAAAGGGGCAGAGGCCACAGAGGGAAAGACGAAATGAGGACCTGAACTCACGGAGTAAGTATAGGGCCAAGAAGGTAAGTACAAAAGCAAGTAACATTGGGACCAACTATCTGGCTGGACTTGAAAACCAGTTGTATGTAGGGAGAGGGTAAAAAAAGAAGTAAGGATCAAAGATGATGCTCAGATTTCTGGACAAAATGACAAATCTTGGAAGGGCACATTGGATGAAAGACAGTGGATTTACTTTTTTTTTTGTGGCACTGGTGATTGAACCCAGAGGCATTTTACCTCTGAGCTACACTCCCAGTCCAATTTTATTTCTTATTTGGAAACAGAGACTCACTGCTTGCTGAAGCTGTCCTCAAACCTGCGATCCTCTTGTCTCAGCTTCCAAGAACTAGGTTTACAAGCATGTGCCACCACACCTGGCTTCTGGATTTACTTTTTTTCTTTTCTTTTTTTTGTTTTTTGTTTTTGGTTTTTTTGCCGTATTAGGAATGGAACCTAGGGACATTCTACTTCTGAGCTACATCTCCGGTCCTGTTTTTTATTCTTTATTTTGAAACCAGGTCTCACTAAGTTGCGGAGGGCCTCACTAAGTAGCTGAGGCTGGCCTCGAACCCAGATCCTCTGGTCTCAGCCTCCCAAGTAGTAGGATTACAAGTGTGCGCTACCATGCCCGGCTCTCATGGATTTATTTTTAAGATGTGCAAGTTAGTACTAGTCAGACAGCTGATATATTTCTTCCATATTCCATATGTTTACATACATAATTCCATTTAACCTTCCAAGCAGTTTTACAGATAGAAAGTTTGAGCCTCAAGAGGTAAATTAACCTCTCAACTATGGCAGAATGACTAAGAAGAAATATCATCACTGCAAAAAAAAAAAAAAAAAAATCTAGCAGAGAGTTTGACATGAGAAGCTGAAATCAGGGAGTCAGGAATAAGCCCACAGTAGCTTTACCTGAAGTACTGAGAATATTAATTCATTTCCTCCATTAACATACTACAGAATGGTATGCTATCTACTCAGAATGTCTGCATAAAGCTGCACATGATGGCACATGCATGTATTCCAAGTACTTGGGAGGCTGAGACAGGAGAATCACAGGTTCACAGTCAGATTCAACAACTTAGAAGAGCCCTTAGCAACTTAGTAACACTCTGTTTCAAAATAAAAAATAAAAAGAGCTGGAGGTGTAGTTCAGAGGCAGATCACCCCTGGGTTCAATCCCCAGTTACAGGAGAGAGAGAGAGAGAGAGAGAGAGAGAGAGAGAGAGAGAGAGAGAGAGAGAGAATATGAATATGAGGCATGGTCTTGCAAGCTCTGAAATAGAGAGATGATCCCCTGGTCCACTAATCATTGGTAATGATTACCAATGAGTCACTCTAATAATTGTTGCAGCAGGACTTTCCTAACATACAAGTTAGTTCCCAAGCTATATTTGGGGAGTACATCATGATTCAGAATGTTCTTGTATTGCTAAGAGTGCCAAGCTGATTCGACATGAAACCCATGACATACATTTAAGATCTAGGGGACAGGTAATGTCACATAACTTGTGTCTCAAAATACAATCACTGTCTAAACAGACCTTGCTGGAAAAATTAGTTTATTCAGCACATGGATGATAAACCACAGATCTGTGGCTCAAATTACCAGTTGGTGATATCATAACAAATACCATAACTGTTTAAAAAAGATCATCTAACATATTTTTGTCCCAGACCTAGAATCAGCAATTCTCTCCCTCTTCCATTCTCTCCCCTCCCTTTCTCTATCCCTCTTTTATTTTTATTATTTGTGTGTGTGTGTGTGTGTGTGTGTGTGTGTGTATGTGTGTGTGAAGTGCGTGAAACCTTTGGTCCTCCTCTCTCAGCCTCCCATGTACTGGGATTAGAGGTCATGTACCACCACATCTGGCTTTTCTCTCTCCTCATAAGACAGGCTCTGACTGTGTTGCCTACACTGGCTTCAAATGCCTGGGCTCAAGTGATTCTCTGCTTCAACCTCTCAAGTGACCAGGCCTACAGGAACATGCCACGGTACCCTGCAGCAGCCATTCTCTTAATAGGAAAGGCTATTTCAATATAAGGATACTCAATACTACTAGGTTGACTATTTTTTCTAGGCCTTTTCAGTGGGCAGAGATAGCATATTATCACATCTTTGCATTTACATATCTGTAAATTTAAATATAAGTGTGCACATGTGAGATGAGAAAGAAATCACGGAGTTAAGAATCACTTTAGATTTTTGTCCTAATGACAGATACCTCAGTTGGTTCCATGATTTGGCTACTGTGAATTATGCTGTTATAAACATACATATGCATGTGTCACTCTAGTATTCTAACTTCAATCGTTTTAGAAAGATAACAAGGAATGGTATAGCTGGGTCATATAGTGGTTCCATTCCTAGTATTTTGCAGAGCCTCCATAACCATCTCTATAGATCTCTATAGCTGTTGCACTATTTACAATCCCAGCAACAGTGTATAAGTGTTCCTTTCCCCCTCATCCTCACCAACATTTATTATTGTTTACATTCTTGATGATTGCCAGTCTAACTGCAGTTAGATGGAATCTCCATGTAGCATTTCCCTGATGGCTAATGATGCACATATGAATATATTACTATGAATCTCACTACCATGTGCAATTACAATGTAACCAATAAAAATTAAATGAAAACAAAAGTTTTTGTCCTGAATATTTAAAAGAGTGGCATGTTTCTGGCTGAGGTGGGGAAACTGCAGGAGAAGCAAGACTGGGGAAAGCGATAAAAGTTTGGACATATGACATTTGAGACGCATAGAAACCTTCAATCAGAGGCACAGGAAGGCAGTTGGATACAAGAACCAGGAACTCAGCACAGTATTTAGCACCAGGCATAAATCTAGGCGTCATCAGCAAACAATTGGTGTCGAAGCAATGACACTAGGTGGAATTACCTAGAGAGTCAATTACCTGAATGTGTAATTTTTCACAGGATTTAGTAGAGAACGACAAAATGAAATGGGGAGAGAATTAACAAAAGGCAAAGCTAAAGCACCCACATTTTCTCTTCTAGGAATGGTAACAACATACCTGATAAGCAACTTCTTCTCTCACTGAGTTCACAAAGTGCTGGTCAGCTGGATAGAGGGCACAGGCAAACATAAAATCCTGCCATACCTAGCAAATAAAACGAAAGACAATAAAGCACTTCAGTAAGTTTCATACATGAAAAGAAAGGCTTCATTTTAAACCTAGAGGGTAGCTTTCACATACAGGAGAAATCGAGTTTGTTGACAAATGTGGAGAAACAGTTCCCAGCCTTGAATGCAGGCTCTATCTGAGACATAAATGAGGTTAGATACTATGTTTGCTGATATACTTGGAAAACCAAGTGTGAGAAAAAGCAGACTTTTTCTACAGCCACATAGTGTTCTGCCAGAATTTATTCTTATGATAAGGAAGCAAGCTTCTTGGCGTGGTGACTGGTAAACTGTGTTCCAGGTTTCTAATATGCTTGGATACATTATGAAGAATGGACAAAGAAATGTAGGACAAGGAGACTTAGGACAAGAAGGTAGTTAGATTATAGACTGTATCTTTTTCATTCCGGTTTCTGTACAAAGCATCTTATGACTTTATGAAAGAAAGCTTGTCTATTGTTCTTCTGCCTATAAGTATCATGCTGAAGCTTTCAATAAACGTGCATTTGCTGAACCTGTTGTGCTCTGCATCCCCTGTGCCCCACGGACCCTTGCCCAGGGAACCCAATGCACTAGACGTTGACAGACAAACATGAGCACTTGAGCAGGGCGAGGCCAGAAGACAGTGGAGAGGTGACCACAGACCTCAGGATTGCCCAGAGCTGCACACAAGTTTTTGGAAACCTGGGAAGAAAAAATGTTAAGCAGGTAAGACAGAAAAGGAAAGAAAAGAAAATTAGAAAAAAAGAAAAGAATGAGTGAGTGGAGGAAACATGAAATGAAGGTTTCCTAAGATCCCTCTCGTTCCTGATTCTTTCTAATTTTCACTAGGCATTTAGCATTGAAAGCTGCACTCAGCTATTTAAAAAACATAGTTTAGGCCTGGGGTGGTGGCATGTGCCTATAATCCCAGTACTTGGGAGACTGAGACAGGAGGATCACAGATTCATGGCCAGTCTCAGCCACTTAGAGAGACCCTGTTTCAAAATAAAACCAAAAAAAAGGGCTAGGTGTGTAGCTCAGAAGTAGAACACCCCTGGGTTCAATTCCCAGTACCCAAAACACCCCTTCATTTATAAATGAATTAATTTTTCATGGCCAACAGGATGAAAATCTCTTCCCCCCCCCCGGGGGGGGCTGGATGACACAGTGGTTCAAATCTTGATTGTACCATATAGAGACAGTGTGAGTTTGAGCAAGGTATTAAAACCTCTCTGTGTGTCCATTTCTGTATCAGTAAACAGGGACAGAGAACATTAGTAACTACCTCATTGCTTAGGCATGAAGATAAGATAAAATAACACCTGCAGAGCACTTAAAAGAGACTTGACTCTCAATGACTATGATAGAACATGCTTGTCCCTGCTCTTCCGTGGTGCTCTGTGAGGCTGACAACTGTAATACTAGAACTAAAACAATACACAACCAGCCCTCCATATTTGTGGGTTTTGCATCCAAAGATCTGACCAACTGCAGATCAAAAATATTCAGAAAAAAAATCATATCTAAACATGTACAAACATGTTTTTCTTGTCATTATTTCCTGCACAATATAGTTTAACAACTATATAATTTTCACATTGTCTTAGGTATTATAAGTAATCAGAAGGAGCCGGGCATGATGGTGCACGCTTGTAATCCCAGTACTTGAGAGGCTGAGACAGGAAGGCCACAGGTTCATGGCCAGCCTCAGCTACTTAGTAAGGGCCTCCACAATTTAGTGAGACCCTGTTTCAAAATAAAAAATAAAAATAGGGCTGGGAGTGTAAGTTAGAGGTAGAATGTTCCTGAATGCTCCTGGGTTCGATCCCCAGTACCACACACACACACACACACAAAAAAAAAAAAGTAATCAGAGACAATTTACGGTATACTGGAGGGTATGCATAGGTTATATGCAAACACTCTTCTACTTTCTATAAGAGGCTGGACTGAGCATTTGTGGATTTTGGTGTCCACAGGGTTCTGGAACCAATAACCCACAGATAAGTGGGGATGACTGTATTTCCTTTGCTTACCACTTCACCAATGCAAAACATGTGAGGAGCAATTTCATAATAACGCTAAACATGCCTTTTCTTTACTTGTCATTTTGCTTTCTCTCTAGGATTAGTCAGAGCTCTTCAAAGTTAAATTATTTTTCTGGGCATGGTGGTACATGCTTGTGATCCCAGTACTTGGGAGTCTGAGACAGGAGGTTCGCAGGTTTTCGGCCAGCCTCAGCAACTTAGTGAGACCCTGTTTCAAAATAAAGAATAAAATAGGGCCAAGGGTAAGCTTGGAGGTAGAATGCCCCTGGGGTTTTAGCCCCAGTACCACAAAAAAAAGTTAAATTATTTCCATATTATAGTGTGTATGTGGGGCAGGAGTACTAGGGATTAAACCCAGGAATGCTCTATCCCTGAGGTATACCCCAGTCTTTCCAGTCTTTTTTTTTTTTGGGGGGGGGGCACTGAGGATTAAACCTGGGAGCATTCTACCTCCAAGCTACACCTCTAGTCCTTTTCATTTTTTGTTTTGGAACATAGTCTTGCTAGGTTGCTGAGAGTCTCACCATGTTGCTGGAGTTAGCCTTGAACCTGAGGTTTCCCCATCTTAGCCTCCCAAGTACTGGGATAATAGGCATGCACCACACCATGCCCAACTCTTTTTTATTTTTTGTTTTGAAACAGGGTTTTGCTAAGTCATTGAGGGTTTTGCTAAGCTGCTGAAGCTGGCCTCGAAATTGCAATCCTCCCATCTCAGCCTCCCAAGTACTGGGATTGCAGGAGTATGCCACCACAACCTGCTAATATTATATTTTCTTTTATTCTGCATACCTACATACCACAAAGAAAATGTAGTTAGATAAATACTTAGATATAGCTAATTTATACAATATGTGTTATTTTTAAATAATTAGATAATTGTTGTATTTGCTATCAACTATGGCTCCAGCTTATGAGATGTAATTTATTTCTTTGGCAAAAGAAAAAGGAATGAAACATCATTCCTGGCTCTGAAAAAGAAGCGAAGCACAATAATATCGATTCAGGACACTGGAGGTCAAACTGGGTATATAGACATGTATCAACATATAGAATCCTACCAACTACTCACCATTATTCCTAGTTCATCACAGAGCTCATAGAATTCATCCTGTTCATAAACTCCTCCTCCCCACACCCGGACAGTATTCATGTTGGCATCCACAGCAGACTGCAAAAGACGCCTCAACCTGCAGAAGAAATTGTAGAAACAAATGCTAATTTTGAAATTTGGGGATATTTAAGATTTTTTAAAACACATTCCAAATCTCCATTAGAAAAACACACTTTTTTTTTTTTTTTTTTTTTTTGGCAATACTGGGAATTGAACCCAGGGGCATTCTATCTCTGAGCTACATCCCCAGGCCTCTTTTGTATTCTTTATTTTGAAACAGAGTCTCACTAAGTTGCAGAGAGCCTCACTAAGTAGCTGAGGCTGGCCACAAACCCAGATCCTCCCGTCTCAGTCTCCCAAGTACTGGGATTACAAGTATTACCACCATGCCTGGCTCTGTAGAAAAACACACTTGAAAATCACAATGAAACTGTGGTGGTGCACACCTGTGATTCTGGTACTCAAGAAGCTGAAACGAGAGGATTGCAGGAGACCAACCTCACCAACTTAGAGAGACCCTCAGCAACTTAGTGAAACCCTGCTTCAAAATAAAAAGGACTGGGGGTGTAGCTCCAAGGCAGAACACTCTTGGGTTCAATCCCCAGCACATACACACAAAAAAATCACAACAATTTGGATATAATGCTAACTAAAGAGAATGAAGCCGAGTGTGGTGGCGCACGCTTGTAATCCCGGTTCTTGGGAGGCTGAGACCGGAGGATCTGGGTTCATGGCCAGCCTCAGCTACTCAGTGAGGCCCTCCACAACTTAGTGAGACCCTGTTTCAAAATAAAGAATAAAAATAGAGCCGGGCATGGTGGTGCATGCTTGTAATCCCAGCATTTGGAAGGCTGAGACCAGAGGATCTGGGTTCATGGCCAGCCTCAGCTACTTAGTGAGGTACTCCGCAACTTAGTGAGACCCAGTTTCAAAATAAAGAATTAAAAATAGGGCTGGGGGTATAGCTAGGAGGTAGAATGCCCCTGAGTTCAATCCCTAGTACCACACACACAAAAAAAATATATAGGACTGGGGGTGTAGCTCGGAGGTAGAATGCCCTGGGGTTCAATCCCCAGTCACCACAAAAAAAAAAAAGAAAAGAAAAGGCCATTGAAACCTTGGAAAGTACACTCATTTTACATAACCCTTTCAAAAAGTAAAATAAAAATCAAAGCTTGAATATTAGTGCCTCACTCACAGTTAAGCCTTTTTTTACAACTCCTCCAGCTCAATACTTCTCCAATAAATATTCTTTCTACCTTTTCCAATTCTCATCCATTTTACCCTCAGGAAAATCTAGAAATTTATAGCCAATTTAAGAGGATGTCTGCTCCCTGTATCCCCAGAGCAGGGCCCAGGAATGAATCCCAGGAAGCCAAAGAACAGGCAGGCCAGTAACTGGCAAACTGTGCTCTCAGCGAAGACACCATGGGCAGGCTGACTAGTCTCCCAGCTGTGCCAGACAGCAAGGCCAAACAGGCCAGGAGGGAGGGAAGCATTGGGAGAGAAAAACATAGAGCAAATTATCCTGTACCTGCATCTGGAGGGGAATTTATTTTCTCCTGAGATCTAAAATGATACATACATTTGAAGTAAAGGAAATTACTACAAGTATTGTAAAATTTAGAATTTAGTTACTAACTGAATTTACATTCTAAACATCAAATAATATACTACAATGCATATTTGCATATTTGTAAATATGTTAAGCTGCTATTCACCTCAAATAAGGTTAAAATGTGTTTATTTTCACTATCACAAAGATAACAGCTTATACAACCAATTAGGAAATACTATTTTTTTTTCTGAAGCTTTATTTTCAAAACCTCAGAAAAACACTTCTAGGTCTTAAGAACTTTCATGATATTGCTTTGCTTTATCTTTAAATAAGTTTTATTGTATATGTTTAAAGTATACAACATGATGTTATAGGACACATATAGATAGTAAAATAGTTACTATAATGAAGCAACTTAACATATCCACCATTTCACATAGTTACCCACTTTTCTTGCTTGGTTTTGTGCCAAAAACAGATAAATCTACTCAGTTCTGATGAATCCACTGTAGTGGTTTGGATTTAGGATGTCCCTCTAGCCCTCATGGAAACAAGGCAGCCATGTTGGAGGTGGGGCTTGGTTGAAGAGGGGTCCTTGGGGTGTGGCTTTGGAGAGTATATATGGTCCTCCTTCCCCCTGCTCTCTCTCTCTTGCTTTGGGCCTCCATAAAGTGAGAGCAGAGCCCTTGCTCTCTCACTCTCTCTGCTCCGCATCACCATTCCCTGAGCAAGATCAGTCCTAACATGGACTGAACCACTGAAATCTCCAGAACTGTGAGCAAATAAATCTACCTTCCTCTAAGTTGTGTGTGGTCAGGCTTATAGGGCCACAGCATTGAGAATTCTGACTGAAAGGCTCATATACAGTACAATTTTATAACCCATAGTCATCATGTTGTACATTAGGCCTCCAGACTTGGTCATATTATACACCTGCATATCTTATACTTCCCCATTTCTTCTCCAGTCAATATTTTGTTAGTTCTTTTATTAAGGTAAAAGTAAGAGAATATGTCTTAGCACAAAAAAAGATAAATATAGATTCCTATCTCTTAAAACCATGCTCAAAAAATTTTAAGGTATTATCGGAAGAACTGAAAAATTTTTAAAAAGCTAGATTTAATAATCTTTTTCTTTTCTGGGACTAACTACCCAAAATGTGAATTTGTCATTTTCTTTTTTCTTCAGAGTAAATATATAATAGTTTTCTGAAAAATTGGAAGGCTTTGGCAGTCTCAAATAGTTTAGCCATTAAGATGATCTATAGTTTAGGAGAGTGGAGTATATGATTGAAAACTCCTGTTCATTCTAAAGTTTCCATCATCCTGGAATTCTACCTCTCAGTTCCTTCCTCTAGGACTAAAGAAAGTGGCAATGAGTAACACTTAAGCTTTGTGTAACTGTTAATTAAAAAGAGGAACAAGAAAAGAAGGCAAATAACTTACAAGTCAGAGGTTACTCGATCCTGGAATGAATCTGCTGGAATCCAGTTTGAGCCTTTCAGGAATATGGGAAGCCCATTAATTTTGAAGTAGAAACTTAGACCAGGAGATCCATTTATGGGCTCTTCTATAAGTTCCACTGTTCTAAAATAAACCTGTCATGAATATAGTTAAATATTGAATATCAAATTGGAAACAAGAGCAATGTTAGCAATTTTTTAAAAAAGGAAGACTGCTTTTTGAAAAACTTAAAAAACAGAATTTAATGTAAATTTTCCTATTTGCTACAAAGCAATAATGTAGAAATACAAATTTCAGGAAATACATGTAGTCTGCTATTTCTTTCAAAAGAAAAATATATAAACCATTAAAAAGTAAAATAGATTATAGTATTCCTCATGAAATAGGCATTTGTAATTACATGAGAAAAAAAGCAAACTTGGAAGGCATTTCAAAATTAAAACAAAAAATTATGCTTTTTGACAAAAATAGAAAATAAAATGCCATCTGTTGAACTAATACATCTTCAATTGAAAAACACATTCTCATTTCAGTGTTATTAAAATGTGCCAAAATGTGAGGCTTGGAATCAAGGAAATATCATCATGAGTACTTAATAATTTAACAACTTTCCAATCTTTTTTTTTTTTTTTTTTTTTTTTTGGAGGTACTAGGGATTGAACTCAGGGACATTCTGCCTCCAAGCTATACCCCCAGCCCTATTTTTTATTCTTTATTTTGAAACAGGGTCTCACTAAATTGCAGAGTGCCTCACTAAGTAGCTGAGGCTGGCCGCGAACCGGGATCCTCCAGTCTCAGCCCCAAATGCTGGGATTACAAGCGTGCGCCACCATGCCCTGCTCCAACTTTCCAATCTTAATAGCACATTACAGTAACATCACTTTGTTTAATGAGCAATTTAATCCTAACTATCATATTAAATTCAGTGTTTGCTAGAGCTCTGGTATCTCAATGCCTGGGACGTATTGGTTGGAAGATTGGATAGGAGCGCACACTCCAGTGTCATCACAGGAGTGAGAGGAGACTGAGACATCAACCCTGAACCATCTAGCCAGGTTTTCCCACAGTCAACCCATTAAGTCTCAAGTTTTAAGTTCTATATAGGACAATGGGACATAATGGAACTCTTGCAAGACCCCTGAGAAGCTCTAATGTTCTCATCTAAATCTTCATTTTCATCAGCCATAAACTCACTCCTGGATCAAGACATTGCTGTAAATCAATAAAGCATAGTCTTGAGTCAAAATTGAACACTTCTCAAGTTTAAAAAGATCAATATATTAGTCAATGTATTTCATGTCACAGATGTTCCCATCCATCTTTCAATTTCTTACCTTTGCCCTTATTTAGATGGCATGACAAAAGATATCAGAATTCATTTTCGGAGAAGACACAGACTACAGCCTGGGATGAGGAGAATTGCCACCCCTGCTTTAGGGTGTAAGGAAAGTGCTATGATTCTTGGAGGCCACTTTTGGATGGTGGGACCAAATATCTACAAGAGTGGTTCTCTGAGTGTGATCCCTTGGAACCTTTTAAGGGGTTCTGGAGCTCAGAACTATTGTCACAGTAAAGCTAAAACACGATTTGCCTTTTTCCCACTTCCTCTCTTGAGCATCGGTGGAGTTTTCCAGAGACCATGTGATGCACAATGACATCATCAAGGAAGGCTATGGATGTGTGCTTGTGTATTCTGTGGGCTCTCTTTCTTTGTTTTTCTTTCTCTTTTTTGCTGGGGGCGTGGGGGACCGAACCCAGGGCCTCATACATGCTGGCAAGCACTCTGCCACTACATCTCCATACTGTGTGCTCTAAGCTAGAGGTCTGGAGTATGAAGAAATGTTTTTTAAAACCTGTTTTTTTAACCTGGTTTGGTCTCAGTACTTTTACTGTGCTCTCACTACCTGTTTTTGGTCATTTCTCTGTAGCATCACTATTGTTCAATAAATCCTTATTTTGAACCCTAAAGTTTCCCTTGCAACCTACAGAAACATAAAGAAACTAGGTGCTATTTGTTAATTTGATTCATATAAATATTTTTTGAAGTTTTAAAACAAAAATTTTTTATTGGTGCATTGTAATCGTATATCTTTGTTAGGTACAAGCTGGTAAAGGCATACATGCACATATCTCTCATTTAACCCTTCCCCAATTCCCTCCCCCACACTCCCTCGCCCTCCCTCCTTTTCAAGTTCAGTTTAGTGATTGACTTTGATATGATTGTGAAAGTACATCATGTGCATTAGGGTGTTTTCCTCCCCCCTCCCCATCACCTTCAGTTAAGTCACCTTCTTTGCTCATCTAAGATTTCTCCTTGTTTGTCTAGAGTCCCTCTTATGTCCCACTTGAAACAAATTTTAATCAATACTCATTTTAGAGTTTAATAGTATTTTATCTCATTCTAAAATAAATTTTATTTATAATATACTTTTTCCTAATTTAAGGCTGAACTGTTAAAATGGGATTAGACTTAAATTCTCAATCTACAAATGTATTGTCTACACCTAAAAATGCTGAAAAAAATGAAACTGACACATAGTCTTTTCAACTCATGGAAGGAAAGAATGTACTCCAAAGAAACCGGGTAAAAGTATAAATAAGAAGTGGAGTCATGATGAAAGCCATCTTTCCCTTAGCTTTATGGATGTTAATAAATTACCTTATTGTATCTTATTTCATGGAACATCTTTAAAAAATATTTATGGTAAAGTTAAATTGTAGTCACTTTGAGAGCAATCATTCACAGTATACAGGAAAAGAAACCAAATATTTTAAACATAGACATCATAAGCTCTTGCTTTAAAAGCCAAATGTTGTCTATTATACTTTTTTAAACCAAAAGTGAGAAAGGTTGTAAAGTCTCTTACAGGGTCACTCATGCTACACTGTCTGGAGAAGTTTGCTGGGACCCGAGGAAGGGTGTGCCCTTGGCATGCTGCATGCCCAGAGGATGGAGTGTCCGAGAAAGCACAGCAGACATTTTGTAGACACATAACCCATCCAACTGAAAGATCTGGTGCAATATGAAGGCTGAATCGATAATCTCATCTGAAGAATCATAGCTTTGCTTTTATAAAGGACGAATATCCAGAGATTGATGGGCTTGATGTTTTACTTGTATTTGTTTTCAGCACAATACATCATCAAAGATATTTCATGTGAACTTTTGGCATGAAAATACAAAAGATACTGAAATATTCACAGCACTGAATATTTTTTTTTTCAGTACTGGGGATTGAACCCAGGGCATTCTATCTCCAAGCTACACCGTAGCCCTATTTTTATTCTTTATTTTGAAACAAGGTCTCACTAAGTTGCAAAGGGCCTCATTAAGTAGCTGAGGCTGGCTGAGAACTCGGATCCTCGGTCTCAGCCTCCCAAGTACTGGGATTACAAGTGTACACCACCATGCCCGGCTATGAATAATTTTTTTTAACTCAAGGTCACCCCACAACTTCCGAGTTAATATTTGCAGGATGTTAGAGGCAGAGGTGGCTAACACCATCCGCCCCTCTGCAGGATCAAGGTGATTGCTCTAAAGTGGGCCAGTAGTCACTGTCTCCTTCAATGTCACACATTAACAGAGAAACAAAACAAAACAAAATGTCAATTTCACTTAAGATAAAGCAGCAAAAATTGTTAATTTTATTAAATCTCAAGACTGAAAACACATGATTTTAATATTCTGTGTGGTGAAATGGGGATTGCCCAGAAAGCACCACAAAGGACAGGCATCCTGACGAAATGCATCTGGGCAATTGATCTGAGTCATGAGCTAAGTCAGCCATCTTCTTCACGAAGTGCCATTTTTACTTAAAAGGAAAGACTGACTGGCAAATTATGGCTATTCAGACTTGGATACCTGGCAGGCATTTGCTTGAAAGTGAATGAAGGCCAGGTGTGGTGGTGCAAGCCTGTAATCCCAGTATTTGGGAGGCTGAGACAGGAGGATCACAGGTTCAAGGACAGCCTCAGAAAGTAGTAAGACTCTCTTTAACCTAGCAAGACCTTGTTACAAAATAAAAGTAAAATAGGGGTGTAGCTGGGAAGTAGAATGTCCTGTATTTCATCCCCAGTAACAGAAAAAAAGAAAAAAAAAAAAACTGAATGAGGTGAGCCTATCACTCAAAGAAGATAATTGATAGTATTTGTGGACAATGATAAAATTCAAACTTTCAAGTAAAAGATAGGATTTAGGAAAACTTGTATTCATTACCCTGAGCTTGAGAGCATCCAATATTTAAAGATTCTTCAGGGGAGGTATTAAATATAAATGTGACTGCAAAATGAAATGCTCAACGTTTGGAAGATGTATGACACTTCAGGAAACCAACATTTTTCAAATAATCAATGCATTGTGTTACAGTTCCACACATGGGTAAAGGATCCCCTAAAAGTGCAAGATAA
>PVLC010005124.1:40270-51937 GCA_004027655.1 Graphiurus murinus
GAGGAGGAGGAGGAGGAGGAGGAGGAGGAGGAAAGAAACCACTGTTTGTTAAGTTGTAGTGTAGTACCAAAGAATATTCTCAATTATCTGAAAAGACTATTAAAGTACCCTCCCCTTTCCAATCTTATATCTGTTTGAGGTCAGATTCTCTTCATATGTTTCACCCCAAATAGCATACTGCAAATTAATTGGATGCAGACACAGATAAGAATACAGTTGCCTTTATGAAAACATTTAAAGAGGTTTGCAAACATGTAAAATAACCATTCACACCAAAATTTTGATCTTATAAATATGTTTACATTTCATAAAATAAGTCAAATATACTAACATGTCATAGGCATATTATGGTAATTCTTAAGTAAATAAATAAATATTTAATTATCAGTTTAGTTATTTACTGTGGTAAATATCAGTACATAGAGCCCACAAAACACAAAGCATGTAAGGTGCTCAGGACTTTTTTTTTTTTTTTTTACATTACAGGCATTAAACCCAGAGACATTCTTTCTCCAGCCTACACCCCCAGTCCTTATTTATTTATTTATTTTATTTTATTTTGAAACAGTGCCTCACGAGGTTGCTGAGAGTCTCGTTAAATTTCTGAGGCTGTCCTCAAACCTGCAGTCTTTCTGTCTCAGTCTCCCAAGTACTGGGATTACAGGCGTGCGCCACCATGCTTGGCTGTGCTCAATATTTTTGTGAATGTAAAATAGTTCTGAGTCCAAAAACATTTGAGAGTCACTAATGTAGGAAAAAGAACTCATTTGTTTCTTACTACTATTATCTATTACTGCTACAAATAATTTTAACTATAAAATATGACACCTTTTTCTTTTCTGTGCAAGTTTTCTTGTGAAAGGACATCTCTCCCTAACCCCCAACTCCTGCAGAACAATTTTAAACGCTGAACCACCTGACAGAACTCAGTGTGAAGCAGAGATTTCGAGCCCCCTTGCCTGGGCAAGCCTTGACAGGTTAACAGCTGCTGCGGCTATGATAAGTGTCAGTATTCTTGTCCTCGGGCAGTCTTGATAGGAACATAAAAGCCTTCCTCAAAGGATATTTTACTTCACAGAAAATAACAGACTCTGAAAAGGGATTTTTGAAAACACTCTTGAGTAATATGTAAGTGAATACATCACTTACAGTGAATATATAATCTTTCTATAGGACAAACAAAAAGTTTTTAAGCAGTCCAACAAAGTAAATTGCTGTTCAAAAGTAGAAAAAAAAAAGGCCTAAATGTCTATGAATATAAAAAAATGTCTAAGTCCAGTGGTTTGATTTTAAAAGTTTTTTAACTTCCAAACTTTTCTACATTTAACGTTCTATCAGCTCTTCCTCTCTGGATCAGTTTTTTGTTGTTGTTGTTTGTTTTGTTTTGTTTTGTTTTTATTGGCTTCATAAAGATTTCACTTTTGCTGAGTGTGGTGGTGCACACCTGCAATCCCAGTACTTGAGAGGCTAACAAAGAAGGATTGCAGGTGTGAGGCCAACCTTAGCAACTTAGCAAGACCCTCAGCAATTTAGTAAAACCCTGTTTCAAACTAAAAAAATAAAAAGCACTGGGGGTGTAGTTCAGAGGTAGAATGCCCCTAGAATTAATCTCCAGCACCACAAGAAGAAAGAAAGAAAAAAAAAAAAAATCACTTTTAAAACAGAAGGATCAACATTAGAAGTACAGAAGAGCTGAACACATTCTTTCAGAAGGAGTTACCATCACCAAAGGTCTTATGAGGTGTGTAACTGGTAAGTGCTGTACTCCTCAAATTTCTTTCTCTGGCATACCAAATGGATCATGACATCATGGCATAATGAATTATTGACTCACAAACCAAATGCTGCTTCTAGACCATTTGTAATCAGATACTTAAGAAGCTGTTATCATCACTAGATTTTCAAAAGAGTAATTTTTATCTTAACAACAAAGCCCACTTATTTCTACACCTTGGCAACCATTATACCTTCTAAAATCATTTCATATCTACTTTCGTGCATTTTGAGAGACAAGCAAACATCAGATTTCTGTGTTTGCTCTGAAAGTGTTCCACCATGCAGAAGGATAAGAAAAGAAGCTCAGTGTCTCCACAAAAAGCACTTGTCAAAGGGCCCTGCAAAAGAACAGGGGTTTTCTTTGTTGTGCTCTTGCCCAAGCATGAGAAGTCAACAGGTTAGCCTTGACATCAGCAACACAGTTGTCCAGACCTTAAGGGCCAGATACTACCTAACACCAAATAGAATCATTCTTTTGTGGGGAGAAGAGTACTAGGTATTGAACCCAGGGGCATTCTACCTCCAAGCTACACCCCCAGCCCTTTTTAACTTTTATTTTGAAACAGGGTCTTTATAAATTGCTGAGCCTAGCCTTGAACCTAAAATCTTTCTGTTTTAACCTCCCAAGTACTGGAATTACAGGCGTAAGCCACAATGGTAAATAGCCTGCACTAAAAATTCTGCGCAGTTATCTTCAAAAAAGAGTTTGTTGTTTTTGTTCTTGTGTGTGTGGTAGTAGGGATTGAATCCAGGGGCATTCTACTTCTGAGTTATACTCATAGCCCTATTTTTATTTTTTCAGTACTCAGGATTGAATTCAGGGTCATTCGACCTCCAAGCTATACCCCTAGCTCTATTTTTTACTCTTTATTTTGAAACAGAGTCCCACTAAGTTGCAGAGGACCTCACTAAGTACCTGAGGCTGGCCATGAACCTGCAATCCTCCTATCTCAGCCTCCCAAGTACTAGGATCACAGGTGTATACCGCCACGCCCAACTCAAATAAAAGTTGGTTTTGTTTAGTTTGTTTGTTGTTGTTGTGTGTCTATGTGTGTGTGTGTGTGTGTGTGTGTGTGTGTGTGTGTGTGTGTGTGTGGTACTGGGGATGGAACCCAGGGGCATTCTACCGCCAAGCCACACTCCCAGCATTATATTATTATTATTATTATTATTATTATTATTATTATTATTATTATTATTAACAGGGTCTCACTAAGTTGCCAAGGCTGACTGCAAACCTGCCATCCTCCTGTCTCAGCCTCCCAAGTACTGGAATCATAGGTGTGCATCACCACACCTGGCTTCAAATAAGAATTTTAAAGCTTGATATTTCACTGTACATTATTCAAGATGGATGCTGGCTATTTGCAAATATGTTTGTATTTGATTAATCTCATCTAAAGCTAAATCAGGAAGAAAGATCATTCCAAAGAGAATAATTGTACACAGCAGAGATCAAAATTAAAGATGACTCATACATCCATGTTTTCATTGGTTACCCAGTACCTATACTTCAAAGTTGAGATTCAATTTTCAAAACTTGTCTCCACTGCGCCCCAGCTTCATAATGAACATTCTATCTTACCTGGATAGAGTTTCTAGACTGTGCAACTTTTTCCATCAATGAGGTAAGATTAAAAAGAATTAATAGGATTTTTCCAAAATCCTAAAAAGGTTACACATGAAGAAATGTTTCCAAAAGTACAAATTCTGCAAAGTGTAGAGAATGATTTCCAGGAGGCAGAGATTGATTTCTTTGATTTTTAAATGAACTCCACTGGGAATACTTGTCCTCCACGCAGCTATTTCATCTTGGACCACGGCAGAGGTTGGACCTATCTGACCAACTCTCGTTCTATCTGCCTGAAGTATTGATAGTGTAGTCAAAAAGAACTCCAAGAAATTCTCTTTTGTAAATATATGCTCCCACAAAAGCATACTGCTGCTATCGTGTTTTACTTTGATTCTTTCTTTATTTTTAAAACAATTAACATCCAGTGTGTGATGACACACACCTGTAATCCTAGTACTTGGGAGGCTAAGATAGGAGGATCGAAAGTTTAAGACCATCTTCAGCAACCTAGTGAGATACTATTTCAAAATAAAAGAATAAGTCACCTTGGTGGTGCACACCTGTAATCTCAGTGCTTAGGAGGCTGAGACAGGAGGATCACAGTTTCAAGGAAAGCCTCAGCAAATAGTGAGACTCTCATAAACTTAGCGAGACCCTGTCTCAAAAATAAAGATAAAATAGGGCTAGAGGTGTAGCTCAGAGGTAGAATCCCCTTGGGTTCAAACCCCAGTACCATTAACACAAAACAAAATAAAAGAATAAAAGAAGCCAGGCATGGTGGCACACACTTATAATCCCAGTACTTGGGAGGCTGAGACTGTAAGATCTGGGTTCACAGCCAGCCTCAGCTACTTAGTGAGGCACTTTGCAACTTAGTGAGACCCTGTTTCAAAATAAAGAATAAAAATAGGACTGGGGGTGTAGCTTGGAGATAGAATGCCTCTGAGTTCAATCCCCAGTACCACATACACACACACACACACACACACACACACACACACACACATACACACAAATAAAAAGAGCTTGGGGTATAGCTCAGTGGGTAGAATGCTCCTGGGTTCCATCTCCAGTACTGCAGAGAGAAAGAGAGAGGAGAGAGGAGAGATAGATAGGTAGGTAGGTAGATAGATAGATAGACAGACAGACAGACAGACAGACAGACAGACAGACAGAAGCCAAGTGCAGGTGTTCAGCCAAAAGCTTTAACCAAGGTATCCTGGCCCATGATCCCAGTACTTGGGAGGCTGAGACAGGATAGCATGTTTGAGGCCACCTGCAGCAATGTAATGAGACCCTGTTTCAAAATAAAAAAACAAAATAGGGCCAGGAATGTATCTCAGAGGTAGAATGCCCCTGGGCTCAATGTCCAGTACCACAAAAATAAATAAATAAATCCATTAACAAATTTTAAGTAAACTTTAATTCTAAAGATACTATTAGGCCGGGTGTGGTGGCGCACGCTTGTAATACCAGCATTCGGGAGGCTGAGACTGGAGAATCCGGGTTCGCGGCCAGCCTCAGCTACCTAGTGAGGCACTCCAAAACTTAGTGAGACCCTGTTTCAAAATAAAGAATAAAAAATAGGGCTGGGAGTATAGCTCGGAGGTAGAACGCTCCTGAGTTCAATCTCCAGTACCGCAAATAAATAAATAAATAAATAAATAAATAAATAAATAAATAAATAAATAAAGATACTATTAATATTACTAAAGTATCTCATAATATGAACTAAAATGCACACTTACCAAGAAAAATATTACATATTACACCTCAAAGTTCACATTTTCCCTTATTTAAATTTTTTTTTGTTTTGAACCCAGAGTCATTCTACCTCTGAGCTACACCCCCAAGCCCTGTTTTATTTATTTAATTGTGAAACAGGGTCTCACTAAGTTGCAGAGGACCTCACTAGTGCATTTTTTAATGATTGCATACGTTTATACTACATGGGTTGCACCAAAATTTGTAACTTCCCCAAGGAAGTTAGTACTAAGTCTGACTAAGTTTGGACTTAATAAAATCTGCTGCTGTCTTTTGACATAGTAAACACAAAATTAAAGCATATGTGTTTAATCTCAATGGAAGAGAAGCAAGCAAGAAAGACAGACTTCAATAGAGATTTTAAAAACAGGAGTTTTTTTGTTTGTTTGTTTGTTTTTCAGAAAGCAAGCCCAAGGTAACAATAAAACCAGCAGCAGGAAACAAGAGTAATACAGGTAAGACAGGAGGGGCTAGTAATAAGAAAAGAGTGTTTAAAGTCCCATCAGACACAGTATCAATTGTCAGTGAGCAATGTGGGGCAAAGGTGAATCTTATATGACCACTTTGGAAAGCAGTTTGGTGTCACCTATAAAAGCTGAACTTGTGACCCAGCAATTCCTCTGCCAGCAGAAAGTCTGTGAGGGCCTATGTGCTCCAAATGTATGGACATCAGTAAAGTCTGTAGCAGCATTACTTGGGAGCACCCAACTGGAAATGATCCAAATCTCAACCGCAGAAATGTAATACAATAAAATATCACACAGCAATGTACACAAACTACAGCCGCGCACAGCTCTGCCATCTCAACGTCACAATGATGAGTCGAATCAGCCAGACACAACAGGATGCATACTGTATGTTCCCAAGTATACAAAATGTTAAAACAGGCAAAAACAATCAGTGTTGGACATCAGGACAGTGGCTCTTAGGGGGAGGGGAATGACTGGGGAAACACATAAGGGTGACTTCCAAGTGCTCGTTCATTGGAATGATGGTTACACGAGTGCTTATTTTCTGATAATCCATCAAGCCTGTCACTTATGATCTGTGTTTTTTTGTATGTGTGTTATGTTTTACAGTAAAAGTAAAAAGTTATTCCAGCCTGATAAATTCCCACTAAAGAAATACTAGAAAGAAACAAAACTAAGAGGCTCCGGCCAGGATGCACACCCTGGCGACAAGCACACAGATGCCTTCTTGCTGAGATGCAGCCAAGTCTGAAATCATATTAGGAAGTGTAGGATTGGCAAGAAATTGAATTCCCTGAAAGAACCTCCTTGGGTGGAAACAAAGGTGAACTAGACCTCGTCTGTCTCTCAGCAGATTTGGCATTAACTCACACTGCTTATCTTGATTTCAAAAGCACACATTGATCCTGAAACTTGCAAAGAACTCGAATTCTTAAATCATCCTGGTTTCCTTTATTGGGCAATCATGGAGTTGTACACAGGCAAACGGGTACATCTGACCCAACCTCGCCATCCCAGGCAAATAGAAAAGTGGGCAAAAATACTATTTCAAAGCTCTCGCTGCAGGTAAATTCTGACATGCCTCTCAGTTACCCATCGGGGATCACAGAGCCCAGCCCCTCCCTGACCTGGGCCTCACAGGCTCCACTCTGAGCCGCTTCCTCCTCTACCGCACCTCCTACAGATGCATGGAAACCTATCAAAAACAAGCCCAAGAGGACCAGACATTTCCTCAGCTTGTCCTCAAGCTAAATGTTCTTAGTCCTTCATCCTTTCTTCCTTCTATCACCTACCTTCCTGGCTTTCTTCTGAATCTTTAATGAGCAAATACAAAACTGATTAAAATGTTTTAGTAAATGTTTTGTTTTATTCTATTTTTTATTTTTAGTACTAGGGATTGAACCCAGGGGCATTCTACCTCTGAGCTACACCCCCTAGCCCTATTTTTTATTCTTTGTTTTGAAACAGGGTCTCACTAAGTTGCAAAAGGCCTCACTAAGTTGGTGAGGCTGGCTTCGAACCTGTGATCCTCTAGTCTCAGCCTCCCAAGTACTGGTGCTTATAAGCGTACATCACCACATCCGGCTTAGTAAAGGTTTTAACAGGCTAAATAAAATATAACCTTAAGACTCCTACAAGACATAAAATTGCTCTCACTCCATAGGAATAACAAGGAGCCAGGCGTGGTAACGCACGCTTGTAATTCCAGTACTTGGGAGGCCGAGACTGTAGGATCCAGGTTCACGGCCAGCCTCAGCTACTTAGTGAGGCTCTCCACAGTTCAGTGAGATCCTGTTTAAAAATAAGGAAAAAAGCTGGGCGTGGTGGTGCACGCTTGTAATCCCAGCATTCGGGAGGCTGAGACCGGAGGATCCGGGTTCGCGGCCAGCCTCAGCTACCTATCAAGGCACTCCACAACTGAGTGAGACTCGGTTTCAAAGTAAAGAATAAAAAATAGGGCTGGGGGTATAGCTCGGAGGTAGAATGCCCCTGAGTTCAATACCTAGTACCGCAAAAAAAAAAAAAAAAAAAATAGGACTGAAGGTGTAGCCCTGGAGGTAGAATACCCCTGGGTTCAATCCCAGTACGGCAAAAAAAAAAAAAAGAAAAGAAAAGAAAGAAATAAGAAGGTAGCTGGGCAATAGTAGTGCACACCTGTAATCACAGTACTTGGGAGGCTGAGCTAAGAGAATCACATATTTGCAACTAGCCCCAGCAACTTAGCAAGACCCTGTTTCAAAATAAAAAATAAAATAGGGCTGGGGGCTTAGCTCAGAAGTAGAATGCCTCAGGGTTAAATCTCCAGTACCACACATACACCCCCAAAAAAGAATTAAGAAGGTAATTTCAAAAACCTATATCATTAAATCTACAAACCCAGAAACAATAAAGTAGAAACACACTGTAGAGTCCTAGTTTTGGACCCAAGCTTTACCTCAAACTGTGAAGTACTGCTCAAATGTGAGGGGTTAATTAACAAGTGGAAAGCAGGGTAGACAGAAAGCCCAATAAACAATTTAAAACCAGGTTATATATTTTTAGATGCCTTGGAATTTAATTGCAGTGACTGACACTGAGGGTAGGGATAGGGGATTGAGGTAGTTCTTTGCAGTACTGGGGATTGAACCCAGGGGCATTCTACCTCTGAGCTACACCCCTAGTCCTATTTTTTATTCTTTACTTTGAAACAGGGTCTCACTAAGTTGCAGAGAGCCTCACTAAGTAACTGAGGTTGGCCACAAACCCAGATCCTTTGGTCTCAGCCTCCCAAGTACTAGGATTACAAGGGTGTACTACCACACTTAGCTTTTAGATGCCTTGGAAAATATTACCTACTGCCAGGCGTGGTAGCACATATCTATAACCCCAGTACTTGGGAGGCTAAGACAGGAGAATCGCAGGTTTGAAGACTTCCTCAGCAAGTAGTCAAACTCTCAACAACCTAGCAAGACCCTGTTTCAAAATAAAAATAAAATGGTACTGAGGATGTCACTTGGAGGTAGAATGGCCCTCGGTTCCATCCCCAGTACCACACACACACACACACACACACACACACACACACACACACACACAAACCTACCTACCAACTAGCCTAATATCTAACATGTCACAATTAGAAATCAATATGTTAGCCGGGCGTGGTGGCATACACTTGTAATCCCAGCATTTGGGAGGCTGAGACGGGAGGATCCAGGTTCACGGCCAGCTTCAGCTACCTAATGAGGCTCTCTGCAACTTAGTGAGACCCTGTTTCAAAATAAAGAATAAAAAATAGGGCTGGGGGTTTAGCTTAGAGGTAGAATGTCCCTGAGTTCAATCCCCAGTACCACACACACACACACACACACACACACACACAAAAATCAATATCCTTTCAGAGTAAAGGCACTCTGATTCTCAGACAGAGATTCAGGGTCTTCAAACTCAACTGAGCCTTCAATGCTGGCCAACAAATATATGAAAAAAAAAAAAATGTCAACATCCTTAGAAATCTGGGAAATGCAAATGAAACTACACTAAGATTTCATCTCACACCAGTTAGAATGACAATCATGAAGAATACGAAAATAAGTACTGGTGAAGATGTGGGGAAAAATGAACACTTAAACACTGTTGGTGGGATTGTAAGTTAATACTGGGAGTATACAGATCAGTGTGGAGGTTCCTCAAAAGGCTAGGAATAGAGCCACTATATGACTCAGCTATACTGCTCCTTGGTATTTATCCAAAAGAATTAAAGTAAGAAGATCACAGTGATACATGCATATCCATGTTTATAACAGCACAATTTGTAATAGCCAAGTTATAATACTAACCTAGGTATCTATCGATGGATGAATGGATAAAGAAAATGTGGTATATACACATAAGGGAGTTTTATTCAGCCATAAAGAACAGCCAAATTATGTCATTTGCTGGAAGATGTATGGAACTTAAGAGTATTATAGTAAGCAAAGTGAGGAAGACTCCTCAGAAAGTCAAGGGTTATATGTTTTCCCTCATATGTGGGAGCTAGAAACAAAAAAGGATAAAAGGGTGGAGGAGTGTCTTGTGAAAATAGAAGAGGAAGAGGACCAGAGGGAGAGACGAGGGGAGAAGAGGGGAGGAGAAGGGAGGAGAGGGGAGGTGAAGGGAGGTGAGGGGAGGTGAGGGGAGGTGAGGGGAATGAAATAGATCAAATTATGTTACATGCATGTATGAATGTGTTACAATGAATTCCCCTATTATGAATAATAATTCACCAAAAAAAGTCTATTAGGTTTCTCTACTATATTTTTTTCTCCAATATAATAAATAAACATTTTGTTGAGAAATGCTTTGAGGCTATATAAATATCTCCTATGTCATGTACTTCTACACTCTAGTCTTAGCATCTATTCATATTTCTTGCCTGAATTATTTATAATTATGCTAGTTGTCAAATAGTTAATTTTTCTAGTTCCATCATTCCTTCTACATTTATTAGCTGACATTCAACCTTAAAGAATAACTTTCCTTTTTTTCCACTTATGTATTCACTAATTTAGGACTTCTACTGTATGTGTGTGATTTTTTGGTTTCAGGGGTTTTTTGGGGGGGTTCCCTTTTGGTTTTTTTGGTTTTTTGAGCGTGTGTGTGTGTGTGTGTGTGTGTGTGTGTGTGTGTACGTGCGCATGGTACTAGGGATTTAACTCAGGGGCATTCTACCTCCAAACTACACTCCTAGTCCTATTCTGTATGTACATACATATGTATGTATGTATGTATGTGTTTATGTATTGAAACAGAGTCTCACTAAGTTGCCTCAAGTCTCACTAAATTACTGAGACTGGCCTTGAACCTGTGATCCTTCTGTCTCGGTCTCTCAAGTACTGTGATTACAGGTGTGCACCACCACACATGGCTCCCAGGTTGGCTGAACAATGACACAACCACACTAGCCTGAATGGACTAGAATTATTTACCACAAATAGAAGACAGAAGCTCCTCTTCTTTCTCTGTAGTGAGTTGGAATAACTATTTTTTACATTCTCAAGAAGACATACAACAAATCAACAAGTGAGATAGCACGTGTCCACTTCCAAAAGGGCTAGAAGAAGAGTGGATGCTTTGGCCTTTTAGAGAAGTCCAGGACATTCTTCTCATGTATACTGTGTTCATGCACATGCATGTGCGCACGCACACACACACACACACACACACACACACACACATTCACATGTCTAGGAAAATATACAGCATTACTGAACAAAATAAAAAAATAGAAAATGAGCTCCTAAAGGACATATCCCAAACTCAGGATGGCATCTGGCCCATAGGAGAAGTAACACCAAGTGTGAGAGGTGATAGCAGATGCCAAAGACTGATGCTAAGGCAAAGAGGAAATCTATGAAGCAGAACAGTACTATTACCACTTACTCTACACTGTGATTCTTAAGAGCCAGATCCGAGTTACCTCATTTTTACCATCTACATTTTACATAGAAGGAACTGGCTCCTGAAGAACTGTGCAAGTAATCAAGAGCTAGTAAGTAATAAAGTACCGTCCCTTCCATTTCTTAGTGCTGTATTCCAAACTGAGCAAAACTGAGAAGTTGGAAAATACCAGTAGAAACATGTGATTTGGGAAAATGAAGATAAGCAGCAAAAGAAATAAGTAGCAGTTATATTTTTTTGGTTCTAGGGATTAGGAACAGAAGAGATGGGTAAGGTATCCTATTTTTCATATGCACCCTCTAGTAATATTTGAGCTTTAAAATTATACCTATGTATTATTTGGATATAAAGTACAATTTAAAGGTACAACAGGTGAGGAGCTGGGTGTGTAGCTCATTGGTAGAGTGCTTGCCTAACACATGTGATGCCCTGGGTTCAATCCCCAACACTGCAAAAAAAGAGAGGGAAAAATAAAAAAGAAGGAGGAGGAGGAGGGGGGAAGGAAGGAAGGAAGGAAGGGTAAGTGTGGGCAAGCCGGGTTATGGTGGTACACGCCTGTAATTCCAGTATTTGTGAGGCCGAAACCGGAGGTTTTCAGATTTGAGACCAGCCTCAGCAATTTAGCAAGGTTCTCAGAAACCTAGCAAGATCCTGTTACAAAATTAA
>PVLC010005124.1:52037-79106 GCA_004027655.1 Graphiurus murinus
AGGAGGAGGAGGAGGAGGAGGAGAAAAGGAGTAGGAGGAGGAAGAGGAGAAGAAGAAAAGAAGGAAGAGAAAGGAGAAGGAGGGAGAAGGTGGTAGTATAACATAAAGAGTATTTATTGCCAAAATAATATTTAAAACCTGATCCATTTAAAATTATAAATACACCTACACACACACACACACACACACACACACACACACACACACACTGGTATTCTGAGTAGTGGGTTTTACATTTTGCTGGTTTCCTCTTTTACTTCAAAGACCTGTGCTGCTATTTTAACAAGAAATATAACTTTTTAAAAAATGTTTCAAAGTATTTACCTACCTTCGCTGATTTTTCAATACTTAAGTTTCCATTCAGTTTAAAAAGAACTGTCATGTTGTACCCAGTCTGGTTTCCATGTCCATGAGGCCACCATGTCTCCACAGTAATATTCTTTTAAGAAATAAAACAAGTTGCTTTGAGCAGTTTGGATATTTTCAGCACAATAATATGACTGACAGCATCATATCAATTTCTTATATGGCCAAGCACAGAAACTCTTGGTGGTTCTACACAGTATAAATCTCACTACCCATATTATGACAAATCATACCAATCCACTGATAATGTTTTAAAATGAACATGCTGGGAGCTTAGCACAGACAAATACACCAAAAGGGAAGGGAAAGCTTACATTTATTCTACGGTTTTTTTTTTTTTTTTTTTTGTGTGTGTGTGTGTGTGTGTGTGTGTGTGTGTGTGGTACTGAGAATTGAACTCAGGGACATTCTACCTCCAAGCTATACCCCCAGCCCTATTTTTTATTCTTTATTTTGAAACAGGTTCTCATTAGGTTGCGGAGTGCCTCACTAAGCAGCTGAGGCTGGCCAGGAACCCGGATCCTCCAGTCTCAGCCTCCCAAATGCTGGGATTACAAGCATGCGCCACCATGCCCGGCTTATTCTACGTTCTTAACACTTAGAATTGACCTCTGAAGTTGACTCTTCTTTCAAGACCCAAACTAGAAAGCATATGGAGTTTTTACTTTATCTAAACAGTTACTGAATGTAAGTTTGCTCCATCTTTTTCAGTTATAGTTACCAATCAAAGGAATAGAAAAAGGAAAAAGAAGAGATACGATCCATTCCATCCCTACTAATGAAACACCATGAGTTGAAGATTAGAATAGAATTCTACATGTAAAACAAGCAGCAATATTCGAAATAATTGAAAAGACCCCCCCAAAAAAAATCACTGCATTTAAATATAATGGGTAGAAAGTATTTTGGATTTAGGACCAGGTGTGGTGGCCCACACTTGTAATCCTAGTACTTGGGAGGCTCAGACAGAAGGATCCTGATTCACGGCCAGCCTCAGCTACTTAGTGAGGCCCTCTGCAACTTAGTTAGACCCTGTTTCAAAATAAAGAATAAAAAATAGGACTAGGGGTGTAGCTTAGAGGTAGAATGCCCTGGGTTCAATCCCCAGTACCACAAAAAAAAAGTATTTTGGATTTAGGGAGGTGCAAATGCCACAGAAAACTAAAAGAAAATAAAACTGACTTTTTTGTGTGTGTATGTAGTACTAGGGATTGAACTCAGCAGTGTTCAACCTCTGAGCTACATCCCCAGCCCAATTTTATTTGTTTATTTTGAAATAGGGTCTCACTTTCTATTTTAAACTTTCTATTTTCCTGTCTCAGCCTCCCAAGTACTGGGATTACAAGTGTGGGCCATCGCACCCAGCTAAAATTGACTTCTTAAAACCAAAGGTTGCCAAATTAATCAAATTAATTCTCCCTTTTTTCTTTTTTTGCAGTACTGGGGGTTGAACCCAGGGGCATTCCACCTCTGAGATACACCCCCAGTCCTATTTTGTAATTTTTATTTTGAAACAGGGTCTCACTAAGTTGCAGAGAGCCTCACTAAGTAGCTGAGGCCATCCTTTAGTTCATAAACAAAATATATGCAAAGTTAAAAATGAGGAAAAAAAATGGAGAAAGTAGATTTTTTTTTCCATATTCACACCCTTCTTTTGCACAGGTATTGCTTTCAAGAATACCTGTGCTCCTCAGGAAGTCCCCTCACTTACCTTGTTAATCTTCACAGAGAGCTCGAGACTCCTTTCTCCAGGCTGAAGCTCAATGGTCTGTGTCTGCTGTATGTGTAACTCAGGAATGGCTATGACCACTTGACCACCAACTGGATATGTGCTGACTACATCAAAAAAAGACTCTATGTCCAGATTCCACTCCTGGGCAGTGTAATCTAAAGCATAAAGAGAAAAAGGGGAAGTTATGTACATACAGCAATTCTAAACATTACCCCTGTACTCCTCAGTATTCATTGATGGTAAGACCAGAGCAGCTAACCAATATATGCTCCACAATTGGCCACAATAAAAAGTTTTGTGGAAATGTCCTTTTAATCTATAGAGTTTAATTCTTCATTCTGAACAATAACAAAAAGTATACTATATATATGTATATATAGTAAATATATATACACATATTCCCATATATATGTTGGATTCTCAGGGGCATTCTACCTCTGATCTAGACCCTCAGCTCTATTTTGGTTTTTGTTTGGAAACAGGGTCTTGCTAAGTTGCAGAGGGCCTCACTAAATCACTAAGGCTAGGCTCAAACCTGCAATCCTCCTGTCTCAGCCTCACAAGAACTGGGACTACAGGCATGTGACAACATGCCTGGCTAAAAGTATGCATTTCATAGAGACTTCATTCTTCCAGTAGCACATGGAAAATTAAGTAGCTTAGGTTCACAAAGCACTGTCTGAAATAACGAGTCATTTTCCTGATATACTACATTGCTTTTTTTTTTTACTTGCTAACTTAAAATCTATAGTCCTATTTCTAGTTAAGGGGAGCTCCATCCTATGAATTAAGACCCATACCTATAGTACAGCTTCCTATCATACCTCTCCTAAGATCTACAAGTGACCATTTCCTAAAGCACACCTAGCATCTCCAGGTCTTCTAAAGTGCAAGAAAATTTCACAAGTACAACTTGGGGTGGAGGCAGGGAAGAAAGGTTGTCATATCATCCAGAATTTCCTACAGAGTTCATCCTTCCTAGTTACACCAAGTTTGGTGTAACTCTCCTCACCCTGACACTCTAGGCCCAAAGAAGACAAGAACTCGTTGTCAAACCAGGGATTCAAGCCTGGTGTGGTGGCACACACCTATAATCCCAGTATTTGGGAGGGTGAGACAGGAAGATCACAGGCTCAAAGCCAGCCTCCGCAACTAGTGATGCCTTCGGCAACTTAGCCAGACTCTGTTTCTAACTAAAAAATAAAATAGGGCTGGGGTTGTAGCTTGGAGATAGAATGCTCCTGGGTTCAATCCCCAGTAGCAAGAATGGCCTGCCTTCTCTACAACTTGAGGCCCTCCTTCCTTGTATCCTGTGCACATGCAGAAGAGATTACCGTTTACAGTTTGTTCATATGACTTCAACCAGAAAGGCAACCCAGAGAATGGCAGAGAGTGTGGCTCTAACCACTGATTCATTTAAAGGTTTTCCCAGAGCCAACCCTGAGGGTTCATGAAAGGGAAAAAGAGAAAGGAAGGGAGGAAGGAAGGGTATGTCTGACCTGGATGGGAATTTGTAGGAAGGCTAAGCCGATACACAGCCTCATTAACATGTGCTGCTCTTTCATTCAAAGGACCAAAGAATCATTAAGATACCTCTAGTTTGTGTCCAATACATTAGAATTTAAAATCCTCTAAAGAATACCGTATTATATTCCAGTACAGTCTACTTCTTTGTCAAGATGTGACTAGAAAGGACAGAAGGAAGATGGATGGATGGGAGGAAGGAAGGATGGATGGATGGATGGATGGGAGGAAGGAAGGAAGGAACAAAGGAAGGAACGAAGGAAGGAAGGAAAACTTTATTCAGTTGCCTGGAAGAAAAAAAGTATAAAAGACACAGAAAGTAGAAAAATAAGAAAAAATGTTGTTACATTTATTCAAGTGCATCAATAAGTACCAGAAAGACATGCTCTCAAACTGTATCTCCAGCATTGCTTTCATTGATCTTAATAAATTCTCAAGGATCAATGTCTTCATCTAGCCATAAGATGTCTAGCTCCAAGGAACACACTCCAAGGAACTTCCACACTGAAACTCCCATTAATTCCTACTGATGAGTCAAGATTATAAACAAGGGAAAAGAATCAGGGAGTGTTAGAGGCAGAAGAAACCTGGAGATCCCTAGTCACTTGGCAGATGAGGTTTCTTTTTTTTTTTTTTTTCTTTTTTTTTTTTTTGCGGTACTGGGGATTGAACTCAGGGGCATTCTACCTCCGAGCTATACCCCCAGCCCTAGTTTTTATTCTTTATTTTGAAACCGAGTCTCACTAAGTTGTGGAGTGCCTCACTAGGTAGCTGAGGCTGGCCGCAAACTCGGATCCTCCGGTCTCAGCCTCCCGAATGCTGGGATTACAAGCATGCGCCACCACGCCCGGCTGGCAGATGAGGTTTCTAACAGGACAAGGACCCTGGCTTCCTGACTCGAGCTCACTTCTTCCCATACACTTCCCCTGGAGGCACCTTCCAAAACAAAAACACTAACAGATACACACTGATGGAAATCTATACATGAATCATGAAGAAAAACAAAAGCAAAGGAACTCTTTGCCTTTCAGAGTTCAAGTCCAAATTACACACATTCCAAGTGAAATGAAGCATTTTTGAGGGAATTATATCAAATGTTAGCCTCTTAACAAGAGGGTCTTTGTGAAAAGGAAAGAACACTGAAATCTACAAACATCAAGAATGTGTCTGACCCTCCACTAAATGTGTAATTACATGGTGCCAGAGCTCCTCTGATCCCCAAAATACCATCTTGGTAATGGAAACTACCCGACAAGGGCATGGAAACAGTTATGTGAGCACTTCTGTACAACAAGTGGAATATATATATATTTTTTTGAGGTACCAAGGCATTCTACCTTTGAGCTACACCCTCAGCCCTATTTTATTTTTTATTTAAAAACAGGGTCTCACTAGGTTCCTGGGGGTCTTGTTAAGTTGCTGAGACTGGCCTTGAACCTGTGATCAATACTCCTGTGTCAGTCTCCTAAGTACTGGGCCACCACACTCCATTGAAAGATATTTCTTGAATAATTACTGTTTGTAAACCTTGATAAGCACTGTAAATTATACCCTAATCCAAGCAAAAAGGCTGTCTCCAACTCTCAAACTGTACTTAGAGAAATAAATTATATCCAAAGGTCATGGTTAAGGATCCCGGATGGCATCTGGGGGCTAAGGACTAGCGGGATGCTGGAAGTGCATCACCTTCGGTCAACGAGGGATAAGTGTGCAGATGTTGGTAGTTTCTTATGTAAGATGAAAAAGATGCTTCATCGCATTGGAGGGAAAAGCTATTCAAAGACAACTGCCTTGATTAGCTTCGCCTTGCTGGGCTTCTCCCTGCTCCCCTCTGCCTGCACCTTCTTCCTGCATCTTTAATAGGAATTCAGCTGTGGGGAAAGGGGGCCCTGTGCATTTTAAGAAATAGTAATGATACCATGCTGAAAAAACCAAGTAACAGAACATGTACATTCAAGCAAAAGCTGGGTTTTGTTTTTTTGTTGTTGATTTTTTTTTTTTTTCCTGGACTCCTGCTGGAATTAGAGGACAGATTTCAGCAGCTGCTTTTCAGGCAGCCAGGCGTTGTGGCGCACGCTTGTAATCCCAGCATTCGGGAGGCTGAGACCGGAGGATCCGGATTCGCAGCCAGCCTCAGCTACCTAGTGAGGAGTGCTAGTGAGGCACTCCGCAACTTAGTGAGACTCGGTTTCAAAATAAAGAATAAAAAATAGGGCTGGGGGTATAGCTCGGAGGTAGAACGCCCCTGAGTTCAATCCCCAGTACCACCAAAAAAAAACCAAAAAAAAAAAAAAAAAGCTAACAGGCGCACAGCTACAACCGCCTTTCGTCTTTCTCCACTGAATGGCAAGATCCCCTTGCCTACCTGGCAGGACAAAACTCTCAAAAATGAAGTCAAAGCAAAAAGACCCAAAGCAACCCCTCTCCTCTCCCGCCTCCCCCCAAAAATCAAGAATAAGACAGAAAGTCCCAAAGAAGAAAATGTACCCAAGCAACAAGGCAGCAATCAGAGGGAAGATTATTCAAGCAATCCCACTACCAATAAAGCTTTTACAGGAATGTACTATTATTTAAGGGGAAAAGAAATTTAGTAATGAAAGAAAAAGTGACTCAGTGCCGGAGGTAGTGGTACAAGCTGGTAATCCTAGTACTTGGGAGGCTGAGGCAGGAGGATCACAGGTTCAAGGCCAGCCTCAGCAACTTAGTGAGGCCCTCTGCAACTTAGTGAGATCCTGTTCCAAAATAAAACAGGGCTGGGGGTGTAGCTCAGACGTAAAATGCCCCTGGGTTCAACACCCAGTACTACACAAACACACACACACACACACACACACACACACACACACACACACACACACAGAGCTTCTGAGCTTCCCTTCTCAATACCAGAGTGAATCTTCATTTTTTTTTTTTTTTTTTCGGTACTGGGGATTGAACTCAGGGGCATTCTACCTCCGAGCTATACCCCAGCCCTATTTTTTATTCTTTATTTTGAAACCGAGTCTCACTAAGTTGCGGAGGGCCTCACTAGGTAGCTGAGGCTGGCCGCGAACCCAGATCCTCCGGTCTTAGCCTCCCGAATGCTGGGATTACAAGCGTGCGCCACCACGCCCGGCTTGTAATCTTCATTTTTTAAAATACTGAAAAACAGCCAGGCATGGTGGTGTACACTTGTAATCCCAGTACTTGGGAGGCTGAGACCGGAGGATCCAGCCTCGGATACTTAGTGAGGCACTCCACAATTTAGTGAGACCCTGCTTCAAAATAAAAATTAGAACTGGGGGTGTTGGTCGGAGGTAGAGTGCCCCTGAGTTCAGTCTCCAGTACCAGAAATAAATAAATAAATAAATAAATAAATAAATAAATAAATAAATAAATAAATAAATAAATAAATAAATAAAATAAAATACTGAACATAAGTCGGGCATGGTTTCACACACTTGTAATCCCAGTACTTGGGAAGCTGAGATAGGAGGATCACAGGTCCAAGACCAGCCTCAGCAACTTAGTGAGACTCTCAGCAACCTAGCAAGACCTTGTTTCAAAACAAAAAAATAAAAATAAACATGGCTGAGGGTATAGCCTGGAGATAGAATGCCTCTAGATTCAATCCCCAGTACCACACACACACACACACGCACACACACACACACACACACACACACAGAGAAAAAAAAGAAGAAAAAAACCCTAAAAATAGAAATGTCCTACAACAGTTACTACAAATTTAAAACCTGATGAGAATATTTCAGGGCTAAAGATGAACCATTCAAATAAATCTTTCTTTTTTTGTGTGCATTGTACTTATACATCATAGAGGGGTTCAGAGTGACAGGAACATTTGCACGTAGCATTTGTTGTGTTTTCCTCCAGGTCCCTCCCTGCCCACCCCTAGATAACACTGACTTCGATACAGATAACTTCATGAATGAGCAAAGGATTACTTGAATAGTTTCTATCATCAGACCTCCCCTTTCTCCTCCCCACCTCCATTTCCAGATCCCCCTCCTGCAATCCACTAATGTCTCCTCTCACTTGCTAATCAGGTTTTGAAGAAAATTATACAAATGCACTGGTATCACCCAGGAGCTTTCCTTTGACCTCAGTATTATTTTCAAATGTTATTTTTTATTATTTATAATCATAAACATTAAGATTATGAGAACACTGGGGCTGAAGTTGTAGCTCAGAGATAGAGCATTTGCCTAGAATGAGTGACACCCCAGGCTTAGTCCCCAGCACTGGAAAAACAGAAAGGAATATGTGAAAAACATTCAGGATGCTGCAGTTAGGACAAAATCAAACAAAATGACCACAAGATACTGAAAAGTACAAAGGTTTAGGAACCACTAGTATAAGGATTGAGATTACAGGAAAAAAATGCGCACACATATATATACAAATATATATCATTTATATATGTATATACATATAAGTTTATATATACATATATAATTTACTTTATACTTTAGCACTCACAAAAGTATAAAATAAATTAATTCACAAAAATTTCATGTTAAATTTTAAATCAAGCAGCCAGTCCTCTTTATGTCACACTATATGTAATTAAGTTGGAGAGCTATGGTTGGTCATTCGGTCCTCTGGAGTAAACTCACTAATTTTTTTAATATCTTTATTGGTGCACTGTGGGATTTAAAGTGATACACACATACATGCTCACAGCACTTGGTATGTTTCGCCCGAATCCCACCACTCCCACCTTCTCCCTCCCCATACAAGAGCGTGTCAGAGAGACTGAGAGTGACACTCTCAGCCTAGACACAGCATTATTTGAACTGTCCCCTCCCCACCTCCTTCCCCCATCCCCTCCCACTATTCTACTGGTTTCTCTCCTCATTTGACTGAAGTCCTTTCTGTTTCCTATTTTCATTCTAACTTCCACATATGCAAACTCACTAATTTTAAATTAAGAAATTAATTGAACAATTGAGCCAAGCACAGTGGTGCATGCCTCTAATCCCAGTGTTACAAAAGCATTAGGAAAGGAACTGCCTTTACTTTTTTTCTTTTTTTTTTTTCCCCCCTCAGTTTTTATCTGAAAGCTGGCAGTTATTGCTTGAGACGATAGATATTTAAAAGTTGAAAAAAGAGAACCGGGCGTGGTGGCGCACGCTTGTAATCCTGGTACTTGGGAGGCTAAGACAGGAGGATCACAGGTTCGAGGCCAGCCTCAGCTACTTAGTGAGGCCCTCTGCAACTTAGTGAGACCCTGTTTCAAAATAAAAGAATTTTTTAAAAAAACAGGGCTGGGGGTGTAGCTTGGAGGTAGAATGCCCCTAGGTTCAATCCCTCGGACCTCAAAAAAAAAAAAAGTTGAAAAAAATAGAATAAGCTATTGTTGGGGAGGCTGAGGTAGGAGGATTGCAAGTTCATGGGCAACTTAACAAAACTCTGTCTCAAAATAAAAATTTTTTTAAAGGGCTGGGGACGTAGCTCCATGGTAGAGGAGTTCCCCTGGGTTTAATCCTCGGTACTTCAAAATAAATAAATAAATAAAATTAATTGAACATTTGAAAGAGAAAAAAAAGGAGGCTAGCCTCAATAGGAAAGAAGCAAAAAGTGCCTCATAGACAAATTAGTTTAGGCTTTCCTATTAAGTTGGCTGAAATTACTAGTTTGTTTTAATAAAGTACTTTTCCCCTTGGTACATATACGATAGAAGTTCAACATAAAAATTTTAGAAAGCACAATTGAGCAGAAGAATAAAATATAAGCTAGGCATAGTGGCACACAGCTGAAATCTCAGGACTTGGGAGGCTGAGACAGGAGGATCACAAGTTCGAGGTCACCTTCAGCAACTCAGCGAGACCCTCAGCAACTTAGTGAGACTGTGTTTCAAAATAAAAAATAAAAAGGTCTAGGGGTGTAATTCAGAAGTAGAAGACTCCTGGGTTCAATCCTCAGTACCAAAAAAAAATAAAAAAGAATAAAATATAGTATAAGCCATCTGCAATACTTCTACAGTAATTTACATACCTAAATTGTAAAAATGAATACATTTGATTTTATATAAAAATATGCCAGTTTTTATTATGAACTGATTTTTTATTTTCAGTAATTTCCACAGTGCCTGCTTCATAATACATACCAAATAAATGCATAAAGTATCCAGGTTATATTAGCTTATTCTATCATTTTTCAACTTTTATTTTTATTTATTTATTTATTTATTTTTATTATTCGTGCATTGTAAGCATACATCTTTGTTAGGTACAAATTGATAACAACATACGTGCCCACATTTCTCATTTGACCCCTTCCCTAGATTCCAACCCCACTCCCTCGCCTTCCCCCCCTCTCAAGTTCGGTTTTCAACTTTTAAATATATATTGACTTTAGCAGTAACTGCTGTCTTTCAGATAAAACTGAAAAAAGTAAGGACAGATCCTTTCCAATGCTTTCATAAGTGTATGCTTCAATTTTCTTTCTTAAACCAAATAGCTAAATCGATAGCTATAGAGTTAATCAGAAACATAAAAAATTATTGCTTAACATGCACAAAGCATATCTTCTGATTCTGAACAGGAAACATTTTTTCTTTATGTTAAATAAAAATATATTGCAGTCATAAAACTTCAGAAATGTAGCTGATATCAGGAATTGATTATATGAAACCCAAGTTGAAGAGCATGTGTGTGTGTGTGTGTGTGTGTGTGTTACTGGGGATTGAACCCAGAAGCGTTCTACCTCCAAGCTGCCACACCCCCCAGCCCTATTTTGTTTTTTAATTTGAAACAAGGTCTCACTGAGTTGCTGAGGCTGGCCTTAAACCTACTATCTTCCTGTCTCAGCCTTCCAAGTTCTGGGTTTACAGCACGCCCAGCTAAATTGAGTTAATTAAAAAAATATATCATCCAGTTACTAGTGACCAATAAGCTGACCTCTGCCTAATGATTAATATTCAGGAAGAAATGTTTAGCTTCATGTTCAATTTTTTAAATTACAGCAGTGTTATTCAATTTTTTTCAGGTATCAGAGTTTCTGGAACTTTTAATACTTTCTGAAAAACACCTAAAATACTGACTAAGCTTCAAAAGTATTAAATAAACAACTTTTTGCTAAATAAGACCCCTTCTTACACTAGATTCTATTATAGGTTGAATATCCCTTATCCAAACTCTTTGGGACCAGAAATATTTTGGATTTTCATATTTTTTTTCAGATTTTGGAATATTTGCATACATCATGAGATATCTTAGGGAGGAGACTCAAGTTGAAACACAACATTCATTATGCACATAGCCTGAAGGTAATTTTACATAACATTTTTAATAATTTCATACATGAAATGATTTTATGATGTAGAATTTTCCACTGTTACGTCAGCATTCAAAAAGTTTGGATTTTGGAGCACTTCAGATTCTGAATTTTTGGATTAGGGCTGTTCAACATTACATATATATACATATATATATCAACATACTCTCTATATATACATATGTGTATGTGTGTGTGTGTGTGTGTGTGTGTGTGTGTGTGTGTGTGTGTCTGAGAAAACTCAAGGTTGGAAATAGGGAATGAGAGAATAAACCATTATTCAATTTTAGTAGCAAAATCCTCAATTTAGATTATAATTTCAAAGAACAGTTTAAGAAGCACTAAGCTAGAGAACCATATACTCAGACACATTTAGAAATATTAGCAGCCCTGGCCAGGCATAATGGCACATGTTTGTAATCCCAGTACTTGGGAGGCTGAGATAGGAGGATCACAGGTTAGAGGACAGCCTCATAAAGTAGTGAGACTCATCAACCTGTTTCCAAATAACAAATAAAATCAGGCTGGGGGTGCAACTCAAAAGTAGAATGCCTCTGGGTTCAATCCCAGTACCATAAAAAGAAAGAAGAAAGAAAGAAAGGAAGGAAGGAAGGAAGGAAGGAAGGAAGGAAGGAAGGAAGGAAGGAAGGAAGGGAGGGAGGAAAGAGGGAGGAAGGAAGGAAGGAAGAAAAAGAAATACTAGCAGCGCCAAATAATGGCTTCAATTACCAAGGATCTCTCACTTGCTTTTGTCTTCTGCCTTTAAAAACTACAGATCTGTCTTAACCTAGGGTCAGCAGGGCCCTAGCGATAACAGAATTCTTGAGCTGACACATCACGTTCTTTCTTACTGATGTCACCCAGTCAGGCCTCCAGGGAACTGGACTGGGCAGTCCTCTGCTATCATTTAAGCTCACTCTTGCCTCTACCTTTGCCCTTGCTTCCCCTCACTTCCGGAATCTTCTGCGGTCTTTGATTTTTCTAGACTACTGTGGTTCTCTTCCTGGAAGAACTTTGCACAATCCTGCTTGGTTTGGTAATCCTTTGCATGGCCCCTGCCCGCCCCAAGCAGCACCCTGAGGGACGATAGGACATCTCTGTTTCTTGTCTATGGCACTGCCCAGCAGGGAACTCCACAGGTATTTCACCAGATTTTAACTGATCCACTGACATCTGCATGATTTTGGAAGCTTTATTTCAATAATCCTTCACAACTTTCTCTATGTTGTCTTTGCCTTCCAGTTAATTTTCAACTCTTAGCAAGGCTTGTGCAGCAGGCTTCAGAGGTCCGCTCTTAGCTTTGGAGACAATGTGTGGTGCCAGAAAGCCATTCTAGAGCCTGGAGCAAACCAGGAATCTCATCCTGAAAGTGACCACACAGGCAACAGAAAGGAGCACAAGCCTCATCTCAGTCCCTTCAAGAAAGAGTACTTAGGTCAGGAAACTTTAAAGATTATCTTTTTTCCTTTGCTTTTTTTTTTTTTTGGCTAAATATGCTAAAAGGCATCTACCTACTTATCTGCTTTTTAGTGAGAATTTTTATGACAAATCACAGTTTATATCCAATTTATAAGTGTTTTAAAAATCTAAGTCTCTAAGACCAGAGGAATTGTGGAAGGGAATTAGGGGAGGGAGAAGGGAAGGGAAAGACAAGGTATGGGAAAGGAAACAGACCAAATAATGTTATGTGCATATATGAATGTATCACTATATATCTCACTATCATGTATAACTATAATGCACAAAATTTATTTTTAAGAAGTTGAACATTGTGGCACACACCTATAATCCCAGTACTTGAGAGATTGAGATAGGAAGATCACAGGTTTAAGGCCAATCTGAATGATTCAGAGACCCTCAGCAACTTAGTGAGACTCTGTTTCAAAATAAAAAATAGGGCTGGGGTATAGCTTAGAAGTTGAATGCCCCTAAGTTCAATCCTCAGTAACATACAAACAAAAATATATATATTTAAAAAAAAAAAAACTAAATCTCTGAGATATATGTCTACATATTCAAATTACTTACTCAATTTTTATAACAAGGAGAAGACTCAAAAACAAAAAAAATCACAGGGTATGGTAGCCCATGCCTATAACACCAGTACTTGAGACGCTGAAACAGGAGGATTGCAGGTTCTAGGAAAGCCTCAGCAACGTGGCGAGACTCTCAGCAACCTAGCAAGACATTGTATCAAAGCAAAAAATAAAAAAGTCTGGAGGTGTAGCTCAGAGGTAGAATGCTCCTGGGTTCAATTCCCAGCACCACAAAAAAAGAAAGAAAGAAATCACAATTCTTAGCTTACCATATAGTGGAGAAAACGTGAAGTGATTCAGATGACAAATATCATAAGCTTCAATTCTAACATCTCTCCAGATTCCCTGGGTGGGAAAGGAAGGCCCCCAGTCCCAACTAAAGGAACACTGCTCCTGTGAATTCAAGGGGAAACAAGAAGAAACTTCTGGTTATTCTGAAATCTAACCATTATAAAAAAGTTTCTTTTACAATATTACATATGGCCAGGAGTGCTGGCACATGCTTGTAATCCCAGCATTTGGGAGGCTGAGACCGGAGGAACTGGATTCACGACCAGCCTCAGCTACTTAGTGAGGCCCTGTTTCAAAATAAAGAATAAAAAATAGGGCTGGGGGTATAGCTCGGAGGTAAAATGTAAAATGCCCCTGAGTTCAATCCCCAGTACCGCAAAAAATAATAATAATAATAACATTTATTATTATTATCATATATATCAGGGTTTTCTAAAGCTGCCAAAACACCACCACGACTGGGTGACTTTAGCAATGAAACATTACCTTCTCACAGTTCAGAGGCCAGAGCCAAAGATTCCAGATCCGAGTGTCAGCAGACCTGGTTTTTCTGTTTGTTTCTGGGCGTTTTTGTGGTACTAGGGATGGAACCCAGGGGCACTGTACCTCTAAGCTACACCCCCAGTCCTATTTTTTTTTTAATTCTTTTTTTTTTTTTTTTTTTTTTTTTTTTTTTTTTTTTTTTTTTTTTTTTTTTTTTTTTTTTTTTTTTTTTTTTTTTTTTTTTTGTGGTACTGGGGATTGAACTCAGGGGCATTCTACCTCCGAGCTACACCCCCAGCCCTATTTTTTATTCTTTATTTTGAAACCGAGTCTCACTAAGTTACGGAGTGCCTCACTAGGTAGCTGAGGTTAATTCTTTATTTTGAAACAGGGTCTCACTAAGTTGCGGAGAGCCTCACTAAGTTGGTGAGGCTGGTAGCAAACCCGGATCCTCCAGTCTCAGCCTCCCAAGAACTGGGATTACAAGCCTGCACCACCACGACCGGCAGCAGGCCTGGCTTCTTATAAGGCTTCTCTCCTCTTCTTGCAAATGGATGCCTTCTCTTCGTGTGTGGCACTGGGGACTGAACCCAGGGGCATTCTACCTCCCAGCTATACCCCCAGCCCTATTTCATTTTTTAAACAGGGTTTCACTAAGTAACTGGGTCTCAATAAGTCGCTCAGGCTGGTGTCTCTCTCTGATGTCCAAAATTCCTCTTTTTCCAGCAACAGCAGTCATAGTAGATGAAGGCCACCCTAACCACCTCATTTTCACTTAATCGTTTTCTTAAAGGCTTAATCTCCAAACACAGTTACGTTCTGAAGTACCGGAGGTTAGTAATTCAAGATATGAATGTTAGGGATGCAATTTGGGCCATAAAAATGTGGGGAGTGGTGTGTACATGTGCACACATTTCCCATATACAGTCCCTACACCACCACCAATGCATTCTCTCGTCACCCCACTTCAGTGGCTCCTGTCCCTGGGCGGTCCCCTCCCGTGAATATGTGATGTCACTTCTAAAAATTAGGTTATAAAACACTATAAAGCCAGGCATGGTGGCACACACTTATAGTCTCAGTACTTGAGAGGTTGAGACAGGAGGATCACAGGTTTGCAGCCAGCCTCAGCTATTTAGTGAGGCCCTCTGCAACTTAGTGAGACCCTGTTTCAAAATACAGAATAAAAAATAGGGCTGGGGATGCAGCTCAGAGGTAGAATGCCCCTGGATTCAATCCCCAGTACCACAAATTAATTAATTAGCTAATTAATTAATTAAAAATAAAACACTGAGCCTTCTGTTTGGGCACCATCTAGTGCTTTTGGCCCAGGGGAAGCCAGCTGCTGTCCTGGAGCAGCGCCACCATGGGGACACCCACCCAAGAGGCCTGCCGATGACCATGATGACCATGATGAACACAAGAGAGCTCAGAGTCACCTCAGCCAAGTCAGGCTGGAGACGACAGAGGCCCCGCCCGGGTTGCCTAACTGCCACCTGGGGACAGACCTTGAGCCAGAGGCAGCTGCTGCTTTGTGAGGACCAGGATACACAGTATAGACAACTGTTACAATAACCAATATATAAACCTGCACCTGCATAGTTCAACTTGGCAGAAATGTTCTAAGAACATAAGATTCATTTGTGAAGAGCTGATGACATTGAAGCAATATAATAGTTACTCTTTATAAACTTCTCCAGAACATCCCTGGACCATACTAAATGAAGTAACTGTAAAGAATGAGTAATCATATTGAAAGGGAAAGGTACCATAAACAGTCTTTTTAAACTCTAGCTACGTTTATCAGCCCCTACCTCCTTGAGTGTGAATTCAAAGATCCTTGGGTTTTTTTATTGTTGATGTTTTGTTTTGTTTTTATTCTAGGAATTGAACCCAGAGGTATTCTACTTCTGAGCTATACTCCCAGCCCTTTTTTTTTTTTTTTTTTTTTTTGAAACCCAGTCTCGCTAAGTTGTTGAAGGCCTTGATAAACTGCTAAGGCTGGCTTTAAACCTGTGATCCTCTTGTCTCAACCTCCCAAATCCTGAGATCAAAGATGTGTGCCATCAAGCCTGACTGAAATCCTTGTTTCTAAACACAAAGTCCCAAAACAATCTATTCAAACTTTACACATGACTGAGGAGGCCACATTTTATTCAATCTTATCAGCCTGGCTACCTATCTCTCCCATCACAAAACTCAAGTTCCATCTTACAAAACGGAAGCTCCAATTCAAAAGTAGGAAATGGCTCTCTTAAATTCTTTTCAAGCAGAAATGTGTGTGTGTGTGTGTGTGTGTGTGTGTGTGTGTGTGTGTGTGTTGCTGATGATCAAACTCAGGGCCTCAAACACGCTAGGCAATTATTCTGCCACTGAGCTACACTCCCAGCCTAATTTCTACTTCTTAAAGAAAAAAATGTTTTTTGTGGTATTGAGGAGTAAACCCAAGGCCATCTTACCTCTGAACAATATCCCTAGCCCTTTTTATTTTGAAACAGGGTCTCAATAAATTGTTGGGACTGGCCACAAACATGTGATCTTCCTGTCGTAGCCTTCCAAGAACTGGAGAAAAAAAATATTTTAAAACATAGGTTCTCGCCAGGCAAGGTGGCACATGACTGTAAACCCAGTACTTGGGAGGCTGGGACAGGAGGATTGCAGGTTTGCAGCCAGCCTCAACTACTTAATGAGGCCTTCTGCAACTTAGTAAGACCCTGTTTCAAAAATAAAGAATAAAAAATAGGGCTGGGGGTGTAGCTTGGAGGTAGAATGCCCCTGGGTTCAATCCCCAGTAGAACAAAAAAACAAAGAAAGAAAGAGAAAGAGAGAGAAGTGCAGATGTTGAGAAAATAATTATGAGCTTGAGAAGTTTTACAAAGGAAATAGAGAGTGTGCAGCCAGAGGGTGGGCATGGGGGTCAAGACAAAGTTCCTTGAAAAAGAAAACTGACTCTTATTTGGAGAACTGAAGAGTGCCATTTATCCACCAGGATTAGGAGAAAGAGAAGTGGAAGCACTTCTTTGAGAAGGAACGTCATGTGCAAAGATGTGCAAAGGTCCACAGGTGCAAGACCACATGACATAACCCAGGAGACGAAGAGCCAGCAGTGGGAAGAGGCAGGAGAAGGCTGGAGACAGGGGCATGGGCCACTCAGAGTAGGAACTGTGGACTCCAGCCAGCTAAAGGCAAAGAGAACTGTTGATGAGTTTTAAGGAGTGCTGTGATCATTATTGTCTGAAAAGACCATTCTTGCCACTCTGTGGACAATTAACTAGAAGAAAGCAAGTGAGGATGCCGGGATGTTAGTTAGGTAACCAGGGCAGTATTTCATGCAAGAAAATAACTGAGCTACTCAGATGTGGTGGCACACACCTGTAATCCCAGTACTTGGAAGGCTGAGACAGGAAGATCACAGGTGTGAGGCCAGCCTCAGCAATTTATTGACCCTGTTTCAAAATAAAAGAATAACTCAGATGTGGTAGTTTTCACCTATAATCTCAGTACTTGGGAGGCCGAGATAGGAGGATTGAAGGTTCGAGTTTAGCCAGAGCAATTTAGTGAGGCCCTCAGCAACTTAATAAGACCTATCTCAAAGTAAAAATAAAACAGGACTGGGGGTGTAAAATGTCCTTGGATTCAATCCCTAGCACCACAAATCAATCAATCAAGCAAGCAAGCAAGCAGGATGTAATCTAGAAGTAGAACTCCCCTGGGTTCAATCCCCAGCACTGAACTTAAGATGAAGTAGTAGAAATGGATAGATTTAAGAACTGTTGAAGAAGTAACATTCATATCATCAAAAGAACTTAGTAATGGCTGGAAGGAGGGAAAAAAAGAGAGAGGGAGGTACCAAGAATAACTCTTAGGCTTCTGGTTTGAGCAACTATTGTGGATAGTATTCCATTCAGCAAAATAACAGCCAATGGAAAAGGGTTTAGATTATAAGTACAATATTGGACATACTAAGCTTTAAGTCCATGTGAATCAAGCAAATGACAGTGCTTAAATAGGATAGGAGTCTAGAGTCTGGAATTAAAGAAAGGTTGGGCTGAAGATACAAGTCAGTTGGCTTTTTTTAATGTTTTAAGTCGATTGTTATTAATGTGAAGGTAAATTAGGTAGCTTAGAGAAGATATAAAATAAAAGGAGCCGGGCATGGTGTTACACGCTTGTAATCTCAGTACTTGGGAGGCTGAGACTAGAGGATCACAGGTTCAAAGCCAGCCTCAGCAATATAGCGAGGCTCTCAGAAGCCTAGTGAGGTCCTGTTTCCAAAAATAAAGAAATAAAATGGGCCTGGGGACATAGCTTGGAGGTGGAATGCCTCTAAGTTCAATTCCCAGTACAAATAAAATAATAAAATAAAATGAGAAAAGTGTCTATAACAGAAAGAGACTTGAATAATACAACTTTCAAGAGAAGGAGACTGGATAGAGACTTAGAAGGAACAGCCAGAGATGTAAGTGGGAAACCAAGAGAATGTGTCACACACTGGTAACAAATGTAAACACTGGTGGCAGGGGAACAGAAAAGATGGCGCCACCATCTAAGCTGAACAGAGAAGGAAGCAAAGACAAGAGGGGATCTGTGTTGAGATGAAGAAAGAGGTCAAACAACTGGTGAAGGACAGTAACATTTTCTCCTTAAAAACTAAATGCCATAGCTGAGCATAGTGGCACACACCAGTATCCCAGGACCTTAGCAGGCTGAGACAGGATGATCACAGGTTCAAGGCCAGCCTCAGCAACATAGCCAGATCCTTAGTAATTTAGTGAGAACCTATTTCAAAATAAAAAGTAAAAAGGGCTAGGGGTGTAGCACAGAGGTAGAATGCCCCTAAGTTCGATCCCCAGTAACAAATATAAAGTGAAATAAAAATGAATGAATGCCACATAAAATAGTAATACAATCATGTAATAAGATAAATTCAAATCCTCTGGACAAGAATAAGACTCAAAGTAAAATAATCACCTTTGTGGATTTTGTCATCATTTACTAAATTGTATTGGTACCTAGCAGTAAAATACTCTAACATGTGAGCAAAAATACTATGAAGCCTGCCAAGTCACAATAATCAATCACTAACAAATCTTTGCATTTGGAAAAAAGTCTGATAAATCTAAATTTTAAAAAATAATTGAGCCAGGAGTGGTGGTGCACACCTATAATCCTAGTACTTGGGAGGGTGAGAACAGAGGATGACAAGTCAGAGTACAGCCTAAACAACATAGCACGGCTCTCAGCAACCTAGCTAGACCCTGTTTCAAAATAAAATAAGGCTGGGGATATAGCTCAGAGGTAGAATGCCCATGGGTTCAATCCCAAGTGCCACAAAATAAACAAACAAATAGACAGATAGATAGGGCTGGGGGTGTAGCTACTGGATGCCCTCAGTACCACACACACAAAACAAAAGTGAAGTCACATTATCAGCCTCATATTTTTTCATCTTTTTCTGATGTTACCTAAGTTCTAAAATGCTTCAGGAAGAAAACCAGACAGTTAAAAAGAAAAAGAAAAAAAAAAAGAAAACCAGACAGTTGAAGATCCTTCACAAAAAGTTAGGTAATCTGTTGACTCTTCTTTCAAATTCTGAAGTCTTACTGAGGGGTCAGGAAGAGATTCCCAACTTTTGAAATGCCACTGTAGTCTTCAAACAAGCATCTTGCCTGTGGCACACCCTGTCCTCAGAGCTGAAGCCCCCCATTTGAGAGACTGTTACCTTTCGGATGAAGTTGACGTGGCACTCACCCTTCTGCACAGGCAGAGGGCAGATGGGGGGCACCTGGTACGAGGTGTGAGCCCTGCTCTGCTCGGCTGCGTAGGACACTGCAGACTGGAAACGCACCTCGAGGGTGTTGGTGTCTCTGACCACATTGGTAATGTCAAAGCTCTGAATTAAAGGGGAAGAACAGACAGTCCCGTGATGCCAAAGTAGTCTTGTGTGTAAATTTTTGATAAAAGTAGAATACATGAAAGGTATTTCAAATAATTCAAATCTAGACATAGCCTCCTTGGCAGAAATCATCTCTCCAAAATAGTAGATGCCTACTTTTAGTTATAACTAAGCATATTCTCCCACCCAAACACAGGTTTCTACTTCTATTTTTACTTACGGAATGATGGTTCTGGGGAAACAGAGCAGAAAATACCTTTCACCCTGGAATGTTTGCATGTGGCCGTGGACTGCCAAGGATTCCTAGACACATGGTGAGGACCTGACTCTCTGGAATGCAGAGCATGTCTTTCTATGTCATATATTATTTTTTTTTTTTTGAAATGTCTACCCTTGAAAGAGAAAAGAGATCAGGATACAACCTCTTAATGTAACTACCCCAGACAGAAAACATTTTCTTTTAAAGTCATTTGTCGGTTGTCATTTCTCATGAAACTTTGATCGCCAGACAAAAGAGAAGGGAAGAGCATTGTTGGACACTTCGTGAGTGCCAAGGACTTGCCAACCATGTTATGTAAGTCATTTGTGAAATCTCCATGGAAACCCTACAAGATTTGTAGTGTTCCCATCAGTTAGTAAATGTGGCCACTGAAAAGCACAGTAATTTAGCCAGGGCTTCAGAAAGCTGTACTTGTTTCATGGCCAATCATGCATTTACCTTTCTCTAGTCACAAAAACAACATAAACACACAAGAATTATTTTTTAATCTGATGCCATTGTGTACTTACATATCTGACGAACATGTTGTCTGTTTTCCCAATAGTAACTTTATTAAGCAAGATTTTTGCAACTGTATCGACTCCCTCAAAAATCAGTTTTACTTTTTGCCATTTGCTAAAAAAAGAAAAGATTTTTAAAACAAGATGTATAAAACATTAACTTGAAAAATCTTTTTGTAATTGTTTAAGAGCTCAAGAAATAAATAGTTAAAAGAAAATACATATTCTAAGAGATTTCAGTATAATACATGTTTCCATTCTTTGAGTGATTCAGTTTATCTTTCTCCACAATGTATCAATTAAACACCATAAAGTCAAGAGCAACACTTAAAATGTCCAAGTGCACTGGGGTTTGGTTTGTAATGAGAACCAGGTTAAATGACAGACAAAACCTTTTCACAAGCTATTACATTTACTGACACTAAGAGAACACACTCACAAGGACCTGTGAGCAAATGTTCTGTTTCTAAATTTAAGGAGTCTGTGATCTGCAGTCAAACCTAATACACAGAAAGTAAAGAGAAAACTTTTAATCTATAGTTCTGTTAGACAATCACAAGTACTAAGAGAGTTTATCTCATAAGGAAACTTCAAGAACTTAAAGTAGATAATATAATGTGGCATATCTATGCAAAAAAAAATTCTATTCAACAAGCCGGGCATGGTGGCACACACTTGTAATCCCAAGACATGGGAGGCTGAGATAGGAAGATTGCAGGTTCACAGGCAGCCTCAACAACTTAGTAAAGACCTTGTTTCAAATTTTAAAAAAAGAAGGCCGGGCATGGTGATGAATGCTTGTAATCCCAGTACTTGGGAAGCTGAGACGGGAGGATAGCAGGTTCAGGACTAGCCTGTGCCACTTAGTAAGGCCTTCTGCAACTTAGTGAGACTTTGTTTCAAAATTTAGAATTAAAAGTAGGGCTGGGGGTATAGCTCAGAGGTAGAATGCCCCCCACTCCCATTCCCCTACCCCCATTCCATCCCCAGTGCCACACACACATAAAATTCTATCCAGCAATAAAAAGGAATTAGGAACTGATACATGCCTCAACATGGAGGAGCTGTTTTGTTTTGTTTCTGTGGCACTGGGGATTTAACCCAAGGGGGTTCTATCTCTGAGGTACACCCCTAGTCCTTCTTATTTTTTTTTTTATTTTGAAACAGGGTCTCACTAAGTTGCCAAGGCTGGCCTCCAGACATGATCCTCCTATCTCAGCCTCCCAAGTACTGGGATTACAGGCACATGCCTCAGCGCCTGATTCATAGATGAACTTTGAAAACATTATTATGCTAAGGAAAAGAAGCCTGTCACAAAGGAATGCACATTATGATTCAATGTGTATAGTTTCTAGATCAGGCACATCCATAGAGACAGAAAGTGAGAGTGGTTATGTAGGGCTGGGGTAAGGATGGTGAGTATAGGGAATGGGCAATGACTGTAATGGGTATGGCTTTCTTTTGGAGGTGAGAAAAGGTATTCTAAAACTGATTGTGGTGATGGTTGCACAACACTGTGAATTACTAAAAACCACTGAATTGTAGTTGTGTGTGTGTGTGTGTGTGTGTGTGTGTGTGTGTGTTACTAGAGATCGAACCCAGGAGCATTCTACCTCTCAGCTACACTAGGATGCTGAAAGTCTCACTAAATTGCTGAGGCTGGCTGTTTCAGCCTCCCAACTACTGGGATTACAGGCATGCACCACCATGCCCAGTTTGAATCATACTTTAAATGAATTGTATGTTATGTAAATTATATCACAATAAAGTTGTAGTTTAAAAAAAATAGGTACAAATGTCTGGGTAAAAAGGGAAACTCAGCCAGGTGTGGTGGCACATGCCTGTAATCCCAGTACTCAGGAGGGTGAGACAGGAGGATTGCAGGTTTGCAGCCAGCCTCAGCAACTTAGTGAGGCCCTGTTTCAAAATAAAAAATAGAGGTGAGGGTGTAGGTCAGAGGTAGAATGCCACTGGGTTTAATTCCCAGTACCACAAAAACAAAAAACACTCCTTAGAGGAAGTAAGTGGGGGAGGGAAAAGGGGAGGAAAAGGAGAGGTATTAGGAGTGAAATTGACCAAATTAGGTATGTGAGTGTACAAATATGTAATAATGAATCTCACTATTATGTTATAACCATAATGTACCAATTAAAAAAACAAAAAGAAAACTCCCCCCCAAAAGTGCTAATAGTATCAATTACTTTAAAATAAGGGAGGGAGGGAGGGAGGGAGGGAGGAAGGAAGGAAGGAAGGAAGGAAGGAAGGAAGGAAGGAAGGGAGGGAGGAAGGAAGGGAGGAAGGAAGGGGAGGGATTAGTTTTTGATTTGTCATAAAGGAGGAAGAAGTGAAAGAGGGAGGGAGGGAGATGCTTTCCTATTTTTAAGCAAAAACATGTCATAGGAAAATAAACCTAATGTTTCTACATAGGAGAGATTGGAGAATAAATGTGCAAAAGTAAGAAATTAAATTAGGCAGCTTTGGCCTTTGGCCACGTGCTCATCTTGTAGGCAAAGGTGGAAACTTGGAAATGAGGAGGAAGAGGCTCAAACAAGAGAAATGTTGGGCAAAAATTAGCAATATGCAGAAACAGACTGAATACAGGGGGATGAGGAAAACACACCAGGAGCCAAGAAGATTGGAACACTGTGCTACATTAAGAGAAACAATGAGATAAATTTAGTTTTAAGAGGGAAAGCCAATTGGCTGAATTTGGGGTACGCTGAGCTCTAAGTGAGGGGGACTGTGAGAGGAGACATTTTTAAATGTCATCTGGAAATGGAACCCTGGAACACAATAACTCCATGATATCGAGCACAATGTTCTGATTTTAATTCTTTAAGAGATTAGTAAATAGTAACTAAAAACTTCAGAGACAGAAGAAGCCGGGTGTGGTGACATACACCTGTAATTCCAGTACTTGGGAGGTTAAGACAAGAGGATCTCAAGTTCAAGGCCAGCCTCAGAAACTTAGCAAGGCCCTCAGCAAATCAGTGAGACCCTGTTTCAAAATAAAAAAAATAAAAATAGGGGCCGGGCGTGGTGGCGCACGCTAGTAATCCCAGCATTTGGGAGGCGGAGACCAGAGGATCTGGGTTCACGGACAGCCTCAGCTACTCCGCAACTTAGTGAGACCCTGTTTCAAAATAAAGAATAAAAAATAGGGCTGGGGGTGTAGCTCGGAGGTAGAATGCCCCTGGGTTCAATCCCCAGTACCACAAAAAAAAAAAAAAAAAAAAGGGCTGGGATATAGCTCAGAGGTAGAATGCCCCTGAGTTCAAGCCTGTACCACAGAAAAAGGAGGGGGGGGGGACAGAAGAATTTTAAAAGTATATTTAGAGCCAGGTATGGTGGCACATGCTTGTAATCCCAGTACTTGAGAGGCTGAGACAGGAGGATCACAGGTTCAAGACCAGCCTCAGCAACCTGGATAGACCCTCTTTCAAAATAAAAAATAAAATTGGGCTGGGGGTATATCTCAGAGGTAGAATGCCCCTGGGTTTAATCCTCAGTACCAACCATACACACACACACACACACACACACACACACACATACACACACAAAGCGTATTTAGTAATAATGGTGGTATATATACTTGAGATTACATTTCGCTTTATATGAAAATATTTGCTTATAATAACATAGAACATTACTGAAAATAATACCAATTCTTTTCTTCGTGGCCTCGTGACATAGTATAAAGCCAAGGTCATAATCTCAGTGGCTGGTTAGTCCCACACAGAACAAATAATATCTCTCTGATCCTACTTAACAATACTATAAATACATATGCTCTATTGGTTACTGGGGGTGGAGCAGAGAAAATTTATATAAGGGAATTAACGTTAGGTGACTCCATTATCATTGGAACATCAGACACAATTTCTTGACTGATGAGTAGTAGTACCATGCTCATACACAAAACATAAATCATAATTCACTTTTACAGTACACAGCTTTAGGCTAACTTAACTCTCTGATATGCAACCTAAGCAAGCAAACAAAAGTAAAAGAAAAAAGTTCAAATAATAATAAAAAAGTCTATGGAAAAATATATACATACCTAATGTCAGAGGGGAGTATAAATTTCTTGGTATAGATCCAGTTACTCAAGGAGATCCATCTGTAGTCAAGGTCATTAAATTTGTAATAAGGATCCTGTTGATAAAAGGTAGAAATTACGGTAGGTAAAACTAAATATGCAAAACTAAATCAATATAAATTACTAACAACAATATTGATCACCAAGAAATTAATGGGCTCTTGGTCTAAGAGTACAAAGAGATCAATAACACTGAAAAATGTGGGGGAAGCCAGAGGCGGTGGTGCATGCCTGCAATCCCAGTACTTGGAAGGCTGAGGCAGGAGGACCCCAGATTCAAGGCTAGTGCTTGGTAACTTAGCAAGACCCTCCCTGTTTCAAAATAAAAAATACAATAAGGATGGGGGTGTGGGTCAGAGGCAAAATACCCTTGGATTCAATCCCCAATACCCCACACACACACATACAAATTGTGTGTGTGTGTGTGTGTGTGTGTGTGTGTGTGTGTGTTAGGGGCAGTGGATTCCAACAAAATGAAATAAAAACCTAATATAGTTTCATTATCAAAGAATATGTGGAAATTAATATTTATTGCCCTTGTTAAAACCAGACTCCGAAGTATTGGCAGAGAATGAAGAACAGTTTTGGTGTGTAGCCAGGCATCTCCCCTGGCCCTCGGAGTTCTCTGCTTATCGATGCATTACTGCAGCTGGCCTCCAGAGGGATACTTCTCCTTTACTGCCCAAATGTCAGCAAAACCTCCCTCTTGGATTCATTTAACATTTCCAAAGCGATTTTTTCACTTAGCTTTACAAAATTTTCACTGAAATGATCTCTCTGAAGAATACATAGGCATCACACATATGATCAAACTTATGTGGCTACGGCCTGCTTTTGTGTAGCCAGCAAACTAAGAATGAACATGTGCTCATTTATGGGCACCCAAGCATGCCCATCCCTTTACATATTATATATGGGATGCTTTCATACTTCAGTGGCAGAGTCGAGAAGACCTTACAGAAACACATGGCCTCCAAAGTCAAAATATTTAGTATCCAGCCTTTTACTGAAAACATTAACCAATCCCTGCTCTAGATAACTGGCCTTCGAGGTGTCCATAGGTCTTGCTCCATTTGAGTATCCAGCCTCAATCTTCCCTTTCATCTTCCTGAGTCTTTCCCTATCCATTTTCCAGCCTTTGCCTTTCATCAAAGGGCTCCCAGATAGAAGACAAAAAGAAAGCAGTAAAGGAAGCTTTTCATTCCATCTGTGGACATCGCCATGGCTACTGAGAAGCAATCGATGCAGGCGGAGCGGCTCCCTCTCCATCAGGGACTGCAACTCCAGATGGAGAAGGAAAAGCCAACTGCATCCAGGTTCCACAAAGGCAAGAGCTGGGTAACCAAGTTAGGCTGGCAATGGCCAGCTGAGCAGCTGTCCAGGACACCAATGTGTAAGAGGCGCTACAGTATCTCTGGGCCTGGAGCCAGATGGAGGTGAGTATCTGCCACAAACTGCTCCCAATTGGGAGAAACATTTTGATTAGCCTCCAGGGGAGGGAGTAGTTGATGAGATTTCATAAGGACAGATGATCTTTGAGTTCTGGTTAGTGGTAAGATTTTGTTCTGTTAAATGGTGTGTGTCAGGCCTAGTTCACTTGCCCCTTTTTTTCTCCCCCCCCCATGATACCAGGAGTTGAGCCCAAGGGAATTCTACTTCTGAGCTACACCTCTAGAATTTTTTTTTTTTTTAAACAGGGTCTTGCTAAGTTGCTGAGAGTTTTTCTAAGTTGCTGATGCTGGCCTCAAACCTGTGATCCTCCTGTCTTGGCCTCCCAAATACTGGGATTACTGGTGTGTGCCACAACATCTGGCTTCACTTGCCCCTTTTTCTGATCTTCCTCCATACAGGACTCAGACTCTCCAGTGAGGAAACACAGAATATTTAAGGACACAGGTTTGAAGAGGCATCAAATTATTAGCTTGGCCATGTATCACCACCCAGCCCTATTTATATCTCTACACTGTGGACTTAGTCCAACACAGTTAAAAATATCTTGGGAAGGAAAGTGTGAAGGCAACTCAGCCACAACACCTGAACACACCAAGCCCCAGGGCTGGCTGCCCATCTGGCTGGCAGCGTCTGACTTCCGGTCCTATCTCCCAGGTCATTGCAGGAGGCTGCATGTGAAGCTAGAGAGGGTAATCTTCCTACATTCATTTTTTTTTTCTATACAAACAGAATTTATAGGATAATTTTTTTCTTATTTGAAAGAAATATTCACACTGTATGACTGCAAACACATTCTGGATGATCAATGAAAATAATGGGAGGCGATTGTTTTGGACTAAGTTCCTGCATGAGCCCCAGTGGACCAGATCACCAAAATGGAGTCACTCATGCTAAATGCCACATAATCAAACAGACTTTAAGGAAGCAGATAAGCCGGGCGTGGTGGCTCAAGCTTGTAATCCCAGCATTCGGGAGGCTGAGACCAGAGGATCCGGGTTCGAGACCAGCCTCAGCTACCTAGTGAAACACTCCACAACTTAGTGAGACTCGGTTTCAAAATAAAGAATAAAAAAATAGGGCTGAGGGTATAGCTCAGAGGTAGAACACCCCTGAGTTCAATCCCCAGTAC
>PVLC010005125.1:9310-42137 GCA_004027655.1 Graphiurus murinus
CACGCTTGTAATCCCAGCATTCGGGAGGCTGAGACCGGAGGATCCGGGTTCGCGGCCAGCCTCAGCTACCTAGTGAGGCACTCCGCAACTTAGTGAGACTCGGTTTCAAAATAAAGAATAAAAAAATAGGGCTGGGGGTGTAGCTCGGAGGTAGAATGCCCCTGAGTTCAATCCCCAGTACCGCAAAAAAAAAAAAATAGGGCTGGGGGTATAGCTCAGAGGTAGAATGCCCCTGAGTTCAATCCCCAGTACCACAAAAAAAAACAAAAAAAAAAAAACAAAATAAAGAATAAAAAATAGGGCTGGGAATATAGCTCGGAGGTAGAATGCCCCTGAGTTCAATTCCCAGTACCTCAAAAAAAAAGAAGAAAGAAAAAAGAAAAAGCAGACTTCCCTTAATAAGAAAGATTGGCTTCCTGCATTTTCTCCAAGGGTCATTTCCAGCCTTGGAAGAATTAATTTTTCAAGTGCAATCTTCAGGGCCTGGGCCATAGGAAGTAGGGTATGTGTTGCTAAAGGAAAGTGGAGCTTGACATTCCTGGGGGAGGGCAATGACAGGCCTCCAGCTGCTAGAAGGTCCTGCTCATCTCAGAATAATTCAGTGACTCCTCTGCTCGTCTTCTGGTTCTTCTTACTTTCTGTGCTGTTTTGTGGGTAGATCAACAGGGGTTAAATTTTTCCTGGGTTAAAAGAGAAGTAGCAGCTGGGTGCGGTGGCACCACGCTTGTAATCCCAGTACTTGGGAGACTGAGACAGGAGGATTGCAGATTCATGGTCAGCCTCAGCTACTTTGTGAGGCCCTCCAAAACTTAGTGAGACTCTGTTTCAAGATAAAGAATAAAAATAGGGCTGGGGTGTAGCCCAGAGGTAGAATACCCCCCTGGGTTCAATTTTCAGGTACAACAAAAAGAGAGAGAGGAGAGGAGAGGAGAGAGGAGGGAGGAGGGAGGAGGGAGGAGGGAGGAGGGAGGAGAGAGAGAGAGAGAGAGAGAGAGAGAGAGAGAGAGAGAGAGAGAGAGAGAGAGAGAAAGAGAAATAGCACCAAGCATAATGGTACTGACCTGTAATCCCAGTATTTGGGAGGCTGAGACAAAAGGATCGCAGATTTGAGGCCAACCTCAGCAACTTAGCGAGACCCTCAGCAATTTAGTGAGACCCTGTGTGTGTATACACAAAGATAAACAAAACAAAACAAAAAAAATAAAAAGGGCTGGGGGTGTGTCTCAGAGGTAGAATGCCCCTAGGTTCAACTCCCAATACAAAAAATAATAATAAAAGAGAAAAGGCAAGGAAACCCCACTCCCCCTTTCAGGTGGGCTCATAAGACACTGGGCAGACAGGGAGCTAGTAGAGATGGTGCAGAGACCACAAGTTCCCTCATGCCCCTCAGCCCCTCAGGCACGTGGTTTCATTTATTCTCTCTGATGGATCTAATATTTATCATGAGTGTCTGCCCTCTGCCCTGAATAGCAGGGGGAAGGAACACTGGATTAATGCCTAGTTGGGTAAATGTCATCAGATGCTGTCATCTGAATAGCTCATCTGAATATGTACTTACTCTGTTTTGGCTAAATCACTCAATCTTACATATTTTTAACCAAACTCCACACTGCTTTCCAAGACAGTAAAGGACTGCATAGCTTTCAGGTGTCCTGGGTGATACAGGGAGGATGCATAAGACATTTTTATGATGTGGCTCAGTCTTCTCTGTTCCTGAAGGCAGGATGATTCTTTCCTCCCAGGTCCTGCTGGTGATGGTGACCTGGTCATCCATGTCCATGGCTAGTATAACTTGCCCTTATGTCTCTCTCAACTTGGTCGGGATCTGGTACTCCCTGGCTAAGTCTTGGCTCCCCTCTGCTGGCATCTGTGGACCCCTCTGGATATGGGTCTAATCCTCCATACCCCCCCTCATCCGGGGCCGTCCCCTCCCCTGCCTCCACTGCAGGATCAACTGGTCCATAGGTATATTAGGTTTCCTTCATGGTAGCTCTCCTGGTCACCCCTCGAGGAATGCGGCCCCCTAGAATCTCACCCACAGCACAGCAGGAACCAAGATAAGCTCCATACATCAAACTTCCTAAACTCCAGCCATCTCTGTGCCCACAGAGGCTACTGGGTTGCTCTGCAAAGTGAATGCCCATGAGTGCCAAATACATGTAGGGTAAAAGTTTTTGTTGTTGTTGTTGCTTTGCTTGGAGCCCCGGTCCTCTGCATTGACACTCTTCCACATCTGAGATTTCTGACTGTGCCTGCCACTGCCTCTGAGGACCTTCTACCACATGTGACTGCAATGGAACACTGGCTTATGTTTCATGTTGACCCAAGATTTGCCATGCTATATATATTTGGGTAAAAAGAGCATCCTTGGGAATTACAGCAAAGTATGTTGTCACCACACCCACCCCTCAAAAGATTGTGTGTGTGTGTGTGTGTATGAATACACAAAGATAAAGAATGGAAAGGTCAACTGTGCCAAAGAAGCCTAAGACCTGAGCTATGATACGCATAGGTAAGTGACAATCTGGTATTATGCAGTATGGTTATTACTGGTGACCTTGACAAGAAACATTTCATTGGGTTGATAGGAACATAGTTTTGTTAAAGGAGATGAGAAAACTGGATATGGTGGCGTATGCTTATAATCCCAGTTATTGAGTGGCTGAAACAGGAGGATCGTAGGTTGGCAGCCAGCCTCAGCAACTTAGTGAGGCCCTCTGGAACTTAGTGACACCCTATTTCAAGATGAAAGAATAAAATAGGGATAGGGTTGTAGCTCAGAGGTAGAATTCCCCTGAGTTCAATCCCCAGACCACACACAAAAAAATAAATAAATAAAATGAGTTGAGGAAGGCTGGGTGTGGTGGTACATGCTTATAATCCCAGTACTTGGGAGGCTGAGACAGGAGGATCTCAGGTTTGAGGCCAGCCTCAGCAACTTAGTGAGGCCCTTTGCAATTTAGTGAGACTCTATTTCAAAATAAAAGAATAGAAATAAGACAGGTGTGGTGGTGCAGGCTTGTAATCCCAGTACTTGGGAGGCTGAGACAGGAGGATCACAAGTTTGTACCAGCCTCAGCTACTTAATGAGGTCCTTTGCAACTTATTGAGACCCTGTTTCAAAAATAAAAAATAACATAGGACTGGGGGTGTAGCTTGGAGGTAGAATGCCCCTGAGTTCAATCCTGAGTACCACAAAAAAAAAAAAAAAAAAGAAAAATAGGGCTGGGGTTGTAACTCAAAGGTAGAATGCCCTCTGGGTTCCATCCCCAGTACCACACACCAAGTTAAAAAAAAAAGAGTGGGGGAGTTGAGAGTTGAGGAAGGAATGGACTCTGAAGTTGAAACAGTTTTGCCTTCAAGTGAGGAGATAATGTGCCAGTAGCTGCTGAGAGACAGAGGCCTGAGCTCCTGAGCCTAGAGCTCGAGAAAAGGTTGCAGTTGGGAGTGTATTATGCAGAGGGGTGCAAAGAAGGCCAAGGAAAGTACAGGTGGATTGGGCTAGGGAAGCCATGAGAATTCGCACCTGAGTGCTTATATATTCTCATGAATCAGTCAGGCCATTCAAATGGAGGAGGGTTGCTAGCATAGTGGTGAAGTATTATAGTAGAACTGGTGGGATTGCCTTATGATGATGCATAGAGGTAAAAGAATTCACATGACTTTAAGGTTTTTCTCATCAAAAACCCTCAGGTAGCCGGGTGTGGTGGTCCACGTTTGTAATCCCAGTACTTGGGAGGCTGAGACAGGAGGATCCGGGTTCGCAGCTGACCTCTGCTACTTAGTGAGACCCTCCGCAACTTAGTGAGGCCGTTTAAAAATAATAAAAAATAGGACTGGGGGTGTAGCTCGGAGATAGAATGCCTCTGGGTTCAACCCCCAGCACCACAAAAAACAAACAAAAAACAACGGCGTGGTGGCGCACGCCTGTAATCTCGGTACTTGGGAGGCTGGGACAGGAGGACCATAGGTTCAAGGCCAGCCTCAGCAATTAGGCTCTCAGCAACTTAGAGAGATCCGGTTTCTAAGTTAAAATATAAAAAATAGGTCTGGGGGTGTCGCTTGGAGATAGAATGCCCCTGAGTTCAATCCCTAGTACCAATTAAAAACAGTTGCTCAGACCCAGGCAGGACTTCTGTCCGTAACTGGACAGGTGAGACTTAGGAGGGGAAAAGAACTTCGTGGCTGACAGGTTCCGGTAGTGGTCTCCTCAGCCTGGCAGGTCTTGAGCGCATCAGGAAAGATGTGAGGGGTAAGGGTTGAGAAGACACCGCAGATGCCTACTGAGGTGCCTATTGAAATGCCGGGGTGGGTGGCAGAAGAATGACTCGATGATTACTGGTCTCGATTGACCTCGGGGGCGGCTGTGTTGATACGGTAGCACGTGCTGTACATCACAGGTCCCATCCCTTAGCCCCCAGGCAACAAGAGTATTGGGAAGAAAAGTTCAGGGACCCAGCAACCTGAGACGCCGGCGAGTTTCCTTGGTTCTCACGCGCAGGCTCAGAACTCGACAATTGGACGCCAGCATCTGTTATCCGCTTCCGGTGTGGGAGGGACTTCCTGCTGCTGTTGCTATGGTACCAAAAGCGGTACTAGGGAAGACTTCTTTGTCCCTTAGGGTTCAGAGTGCTTACATCGCCGGGTAAAAGTGCACTCTGTGGGCCTCGCCTTAGTCGTTCTTGGTACCTACAACTTTCAAATCACGAGCTCTGGGCAGAAAAAGTACCGACACTACAGGTTGTCTTCCTAGGTTGGTTCTCTTCTGTTTCTGTCGCCATTAGATGGCAGTGTTGCACCATTGTAATTCTAAGAGCGCATTCACCCAGCCCTTCGTATTTCAAAAAACTAAGAGGAAGTTGAGCTTCATAGCAGAGACCTGTACTTTTTTTCTTTGGGAGACTGATACTGAACTCGCGGGTTCCAAGCCAGCCTGAACAAATTAGTGAGACCCCCATTGCAAAATAAAAATAAAATCGGTCTAGGGGTGTATCTCAAAGGTAGAATGCCCCTGGGTTCAATCCCCTCTGCAACCTAAAACAAGGAGAAAAGATTCCTTTCAAAACATGCGTTATTTTTTAACTACTACAAAGTCCTGGGCAGCCAGGGAACAGGGTATCACAATGCAACCTCCAGCGGGATTGCCCTTGCTTAGCATTCATGAGATTTTGGGTTCCATCCCCAGCAGTGTGGAGTGTGTGTGTATCATTCTACCTCTGAAATACACCCCCAGCTTATTTGAAATAGGTCTCTTTAAATTGCTAAGACTTTCCTCAAACCTGTGATCTTTCAGTCTCAGACTCTCTAATACTGGGATTACAGGAGTGCACCACCACACCCAGCTGAAAAAAAAAATTTTTTTTAAGTTCTTCTGGCATCAGCGAGGTTAATTCATTTACTGAAATTTATTTAGCTTGTTGGTGAAAGAGTCAGGACAGTGCCCATAACTTTGCAGATCCAACACACTTTTCTTTATTCTATAAAATTGTCACTGAGGCTCAAGTGATAGTTAGCGCAGAATTGTATCGGTAAAGAGAGATGTCTTATTGTTTCTGTTTTAATGAGCTGTCAACAGATTGCTGGTCTTTCCATAGGACACTGCCTTAGGTCAACTTAGGTCATAGAACTGAGATGCTGGAAGGCGTCCTAGTGCTACTTGGTCCAATGTTCAAAAGCTACAGTCAGCCCAGCTTGCTGCATCAATTTGGGACTCAATTTGGGACATGTAATGAGGTACAGAAGATATAAAGAAAAATATACTAAATATTAATTTAGGGGCCCAATATCCAGCATATTGTAGGAATGAGTTTCAGAGTCATTTACAGTAAGCAAAATATGTGAAGCGAGAATGACATAACTGTTAATATCTTTCTGTCCACAAGTGTAGTTGATAATCCAAAGCTGCTTTGGGTATGCCTAACAGATCTGAGAGTCACAAATTTCTTACAAAAAATGGTTTAATTTCATAAGTACAGTACACAAATAATGTGGATTATTTTAAACCAACAGCTTCTTTGCCATAAAGACATTGTTTGATTTGGACCAGCAGTTCACTAATTTTTACTTTTCACAGGCTCTCATGGTGGGTTGGCCTGGGCTCAAGGGAACTTCCTTTCCAGTCCCAGCTCAACCAGCCTTTCCTAGTTCACTGAGTCCTTCTGGCCTCTGGGCCAGATGTTGCCTCAGTTGTGAGAAGTGGAAGCTTGCAGGGAGGAGGGTGGAAAGACAGACCCTCTCAGGTACACAACCTCTTCTTTCTCTAATACATTAAGTTTTACTTCAAAAAACGATTATTTTACTTAGACAAAAGGTTTGAAACCCACTGCTCTACATGATTTCTAAGATTTCTTCTGAATTTAATGTCCCATGGAGGAAAGCAAGAAATGAGAAAAAATAAAATTATTTTAAAAAGAGTAAGTATATCCATCTTTAAGTATATCAAACACTAAAAAGTAATCTCTGAGTCTGAGTCCACAACACTAGCTACTACACCTGTCTTGTTTTAAGAGATTATTTGAAAGATGAAGTGAAACTTTCGTCTTTTTTAAGCTAATGTCTTATGTTTCTTCCCTGCTTTTTTTGTTTTTGTTTTTGTTTTTGTTTTTGGCAGTACTAGGGATTGAACCTAGTGGCATTCTACCTCCAAGCTACACCCACAGCCCTATTTTTTATTCTTTATTTTGAAACAGTCTCTCACTAAGTTGCAGACGGCCTCGCTAAGTTGCTGAGGCTGGCCGCAAACCTGAAATCCTCCTGTCTCAGTTTCCCAAGTACTGGGATTACAAGCGTGCACTACCACCCCGGCCTCTTCACTGCTTTATTAAATAGACTAGCATGTGTCCTAAATAAACAGTACATAAGTGCCTGGGCTGCAGCATCACTAAAAACTAAGCTCTATAGAAATAAGTCCTTTTTGGAGTAAGTTAGCTTTTTATGGTATCTCTTTTCCAAATAGCAAACCATAGTTTTTCCTATTCTTATTTCCTTGTGGCATCTTAGGTTGTATGAGTTTGCTATAATCATCCTTTGTGTGGAAGGAAAGTCTTTACTCCCCCTAAAAGTGGGTGATTCAGAGTTTGCACTCTTATCAATTTCAAACTCATGTGGCTAATACTTGAGTATATAGGGGGGGGTTTGTTTTGTTTTGTTTTGTTTTTGGTGCTGGGATCCAAGCCTACAAGTTTCAGGCCACAAGGAAACACCAGGCTACATGATAAGAAATACGACCCCTGTTTATACCTGACAGTGGTCCCCAAGAAAAGAGGTCTATGTACTCTGTCCTTGTCTGACACCTTACCTGTGTTGAAGGATTGAGACCTACTTAAGACAAAGGCGCTATTCTGCCAAGGGAAACAAAGAGACTGAAATGGAGATTAAAGAATTCTTTGAAAGCCAAGCATGGTGGCACACGCTTGTAATCCCAGTACTTGGGAGGCTGAGACAGGAGGATCCCAGGTTTGAGGACAGCCTCAGCAACTTAGTAAGGCCCTCTGCAACTTAGTGAGACCCTGTTCCAAAATAAAAAATAAAATAGGGCTGGGGGGGTGTAGCTTGGAGACAGAATGCCCCTGGGTTCAATCCCCAGTGCCAAAAAAAAAAAAAAGAGTTGATTGAACTGATGTACATCAATGAGAAACTTGAGGCCAAATAATGAGCTAAAGCAGGATCAGAGTTAATATAAGGCAAGGAATAGGAGTATGGGACTGTGATCAGTCCCAGGTTACAAAACTTGCAGTTGTAGATGCTGGGAGGTTATGACTGCCACAATGGTCCTTTCAGAATGTTTTCCTGGGTTTCTTTCTTTTTAAAATTTTATTATAAACACATTATTTTCTTTCTATATTATTATACTCCTTATTTCATTATTGTTATGATTATGATTATTATTATTATTGTCATTATTGTTGTTGTTATAGTTATTGTTACTGCAGTGCTAGGGATCAAATGCAAGGTGTCACACATACTAGGCCAGTGCTCTACCATTGAACTATCTCCTCCAACACAGAGTTCCATTTTCAGTTGATAAAAATGTTCTAAAAATGAGTATGCTGTTAGTTGCACATATCTGTTACTGTGGTAAAAATCCATTTCATTCAATTGTACAGTTCCAATGGATCATGTGTCAGTTTGGGAGAAAGGTGAGGGAAGAGGAACAAAAGGAAAGGAGGCATGGATTGACTTTATTCCTACCTAGCTTCATTTACATTTAATTATGTTGAATCCTCTATTCTACTTCATTTTTGGTGGCAGTACTAGGGATAAGACCCAGAGCCTAAGTGTGCAGGCTGAGCAATATTCCCAACCCCAAAGTTCTCATTTTAAAATTAATTAAGTCTTCAGCTGGGTGCAGTGGTGCACGCCTGTGATACCAGTACTTAGGAGGCTGAGAGACATAGTTCGAGACCAGCCTCAGCAGCTTAGCGAGATCCTGTCTCAAAATAAACAATAAAATGAGCTACAGATGTAGCTCAGAAGTAGAGTGTCCCTGGATTCAATCCCCAGTAGCACAAAAATTTAATTAAATCTTATAAATTCATCTTACACAAAAAGATATAAATGGATAGGCTGGGTACGGTGGCTGGCACACATCTGTAATTCCAGTACTCGGGAGGCTGAGACAGGAGGATCATGGGTTTGAGGACAGACTCAACAATGTAGTGAGACTTACAGCACCCTAGCAAGACTCTGTTTCAAACAAAAATTAAAAAGTGCTGAACCAGGTGTGGTGGTACACTCCTGTCATACTAGTACCTGGGAAGCTGAGACAGGAGTATCGCAGGTTCGAAGCTAGCCTCAGCAACTTCCTAGGGAGACCCTCTGCAACCTAGTGAGACCCTGTTTCAAAACAAAAAATAAAATAAGGCTGGGGGTATAGCTTGGAGGCAGAACACCCCTGGTGTCAATTCCAAGTACCACAGGAAAAAAAAAAAAGGACCTAGGAGTGGGTGTAGCTAGGGGTAGAATGCTAGAATGGTCCTGAATTCAATACATAGTACCAAAAAATCAAATAAATAAAAATAAATGCATACGTTTTAAATGAATAAAATAATAGTGAATCACAAAAGTAATGTAAAGGACATTTGTGTGTGTGTGTCTGTATGTGTGTGTGACTGGGGATAGAACCCAGAGGCCTTCTACCTCTAGGCTAGACCTCAGACCTATTTTATATTTTATTTGGAAACAGGGTCTCACTAAGTTACTGAGAGCCTCAGTAATTAGCTGAGGCTGGCCACGAACCTGCAATCCTCCTGTCTCAGCTTCCCAAGTACTAGGATTTCAAGCGTTTACCACCACGCCCAGTTGAGGACATTATTTTAAAACAAGCGCAATGTATTTTCACCTCTCAATTTAGCAACATTTTAAAAATCACCAGTAAGCTCAGGATATATTGAGCTATATTGGCATACAGCCTTGGTCAAAAAAAATGGAAATTTGTGTCAATTTGCAGCAGTCTACATGAAGGATATTATCTAAACTGTGGGCAATGATGTATTAAAAATATTTGCTGTGGCATTACACATCATATTTCCGAAACAACACAGGAATTATTAAACAGGTTATGGAAGATACAATTGCTGGATTATGAGGAAACTTGAATTTAAAGAAAATATACACATTTCTCAATTAACCCCTTCCCCAATTCCTACCCCGCTCCCTCGTCCTCCGTCCTTCTTAAGTTCAGAAACCTAGTGAGACTGTTTCCAAATAAAGAAATAAAATTGGGCTGGAGGCATAGCTTAGAGGTAGAATGACTCTAGGTTCAAACCCTAATACAAAAAAAAAAATGCAATCCTATCTCAGCTTCCCAAGTACTGTGATTACAGGTATGTACATACCTGACTTTATATGAATTCTTAGAAATCTACTTTTTTGTGTGTGTGTGTGGTACTGATGATTGAACCCAGGGGCATTCTACTTCTGAGCTACACCCCCAGCCCTATTTTTTATTCTTTATTTTGAAACAGGGTCTCACTAAGTTGTGGAGGACCTAAGTTGCTGAGGCTTGCCATGAACCTATGAACCTCCTGTCTCAGCCTCCCACGTACTAAGATTACAAGCATGTGCCGCCAGGCCTGGCTATATTTCTACTTTACACAAAAAGGCTATAAAATAAATGCACAACTATTAGCCGGGCATGGTGGTGCACACTTGTAATCCCAGTACTTGGGAGGCTAAGACCAAAGGATCCGGGTTTCCGGCCAGTCTCAGCTGCTTAGTGAGGGACTCCGCAACTTAGTGAGACCCTGTTTCAAAATAAAGAATAAAAAATAGGGCTGGGGTTATAGCTCGGAGGTGGAATGCCCCTGGGTTCACAAACACACACACACACACACACACACACACACACACACACCAAAAAAAACTGTTAAATGAATCAAAGAATACTGAATCTCACAAATAATTTAAATTACTTTGTTGGGGGGGGTACTGGAAATTGAACCCAAGGACATTCTACCTCCAGCCCTTTTTATTTTATTATTATTATTATTATTATTATTATTATTATTATTATTATTATTATTATTTTGCGGTACTGGGGATTGAACTCAGGGGCATTCTACCTCCGAGCTATACGCCCAGCCCTATTTTTTATTCTTTACTTTGAAACAGGGTCTCACTAAGTTGTGCAGTGCCTCACTAGGTAGCTGAGGATGGCTGCAAACCAGGATCCTCCTGTCTCAGCCTCCCAAATGCTGGGATTACAAGCCTGTGCCACCACACCTGGCTTCCAGCCCTTTTTAAAAACAAAACAAAAACAAAAACAAGATCTCAAGCTGGGAGTGGTGGTGCATGTTTGTAATCTCAGTACTTGAGAGGCTGAGACTGGAGGATCCGGGTTTGGGGCCAGCCTAAGCTACTTAGGCTGTCTGCAACTTAGTGAGACCCTGTTTCAAAAAAAAAGACTAAAAATAGGACTGGGGATGTAGCTCAGAGGTAGAATTCCCTGGGTTCAATCCCCAGTACAAAAAAAAAAAAAAAGTCTCACTAGGTTGCTGAGGGTCTCTCTAAGTTTCTGTGGCTGTCCTCAAAATTGTGATCCTCCTGTCTCAGCCTCCCAATACTGGGATTATAGGAGTGAATGAACATGTGTGGCTAAAGGACATTTTATGAATACAGCATAAAAATAAAAACAAATAAGTGAGCAATACAATATATTTTCACCTCTCAATTAGCAATATTTGAAAACTACCTAGGATGTCGAGATGCACTGATGCAGACACCGGCACATGTTCTTGGTCAAATGAATGTGATACTCCTGTCAATGGCGCGAAACATGTTATCTAAAATGTGGCCAATGTGTCATATACACATTTTTAACATTTTAAAAATAATGTGGGGAGCCAGGCTTGGTGGCGCACGCTTGTAATCCCAGCATTTGGGAGGCTGAGACAGGAGGATCCGTGTTTGCGGCCAGCCTCAGCTACCTAGTGAGGCACTGCACAACTTAGTGAGACCCTGTTTCAAAGTAAAGAATAAAAAATAGGGCTGGGCGTATAGCTCGGAGGTAGAATGCCCCTGAGTTCAATCCCCAGTACCGCAAAAAAATAAAAATAAAAAATAAAAATAATGTGGGAATAATGGAAAATTTGAACTTAACAAAATAATTACCTAAGTGTGTGTGTGTCAGGGGAGGATACTGGAGAGGAACCCAGGGGCACTCTATCTCTGAGTTACACCCTCGGCCCTATTTTATTTTTTATAATTATTTTTTACCATAAAACTGATCCCTTTTTTTTATTGGTGCATTGTAATCATACATCTTTGTAAGGTATAAGCTGGTAAAGGCATACATGCACACATTTCTCATTTAACCCTTTCCCAATTCCCACCCCACTCCCTCCCCCCTCCCTCCTTCTCAAGTTCAGTTTAGTGATTGACTTTGATATATTTGTGAAAGTACATCATGTGCACTAGGGTGTCCCCCCCCATCACCTTTAGTTAAGTCACTTCCTATTTTATTTTTTATTTTGACACAGGGTCTAAGTACTGGGATTACAGGCATGCACCACCACAACTGGCTAATTACCTTTTTTTTTTTTGCAGTACTGGGGATTGAACTCAGGGGCATTCTACCTCCGAGCTACACCCCCAGCCCTATTTTTTATTCTTTATTTTGAAACTGGGTCTCACTAAGTTGCAGAGTGCCTCACTGGGTAGCTGAGGCTGGCTGCGAACCTGAATCCTCCAGTCTCAGCCTCCCAAATGCTGGAATTACAAGCGTGTGCCACTGCACCTGGCTTTAATTACCTATTATTAAGCAAAAAAAGAGTTGAATATTGGACAATATACTATCTCATATATGGACAATGGAGGTGCTGTGTGAAGCATGTTGAAACTGGAATGTCTCTGAGTCCTTGGACTATGGATGGGTACTCTTTTCTGGTATTTATATCTGTGTATTCCAAAAATGACTACGAGAGAGAGAGAGAGAGAGAGAGAGAGAGAGAGAGAGAGAGAGAGAGAGAGAGGGAGAGAAAAAGGAGTTGCCTTTGTAGAATAAGAGGAAAATGAGAGATCTCAGCAGGGTTTGCAAACTCCCACACTCACTGGACAGGATGGAGGGGACAGTCAGCCCTCCCATGGGGACAAGGAAGGAAGGGTGCCAGAGGACAGAGAAAGCAGGGGGACTTCGTGCAGGTTTGCTGTGCAAAACCAACATGTCCTTTATATGGAGATGGGAGAAGAATGCTGGTGAGTGAAGCCACCCCTCTGGTCCACAGCCCCTCCTCCTCTCGCCTCTGGTTGCAACATCAGCTCTTACTCCCCCCAGCCACTTCTGGTCCCCGCCATCCATTCTGCAGAAGAGGTCTGTTTCCATAGCTACCACCTCTGTGCTCCCATGTGGAGTGGAGTGGAAACAATGCTCCTGCCTGGGCGGCTGACTGAATCAGAACCTGTGCGGGTCAACATTTTTGGTAGAAGAAAGATAAAGCCAAAACTGGGTGAGGAAATAAGAGAACATCTAAGTGAGTGAAATTACCATAAATTCATAGCTGCAAAAGAAAATATATTTAAGCTGGGCGTGGTGGTGCACACTTGTAATCCCAGCATTCGGGAGGCTGAGACTAGAGGATCCGGGTTCGCGGCCAGCCTCAGCTACCTAGTGAGGCACTCTGCAACTTAGTGAGACCCTGTTTCAAAATAAAGAATAAAAAATAGGGCTGGGGGTATAGCTTGGAGGTAAAATGCCCCTGAGTTCAATCCCCAGTACCGCAAAAAAAAAAAAAAAAATATATATATATATATATATTAGCTTTCTGGAAGGATTAGCCTTATAGGTAGGGGGAAATCCTCTCAGATTTTGCCAGGTAGTGGGCCGGGGGGAGGTGATCTTAACTATGTAGTTATTTTGAGTTTTTCCTTTGTTTGGATTCTGCAAGGCATTACCATTGGGAGTTTAATCATAAAACACACACACACACACACACACACACACACACACACAGAATAGTAGAAATAAGAAACAGGAATCTGGGTGTGGTGGCGCACACTTGTAATCCCAGTACTTGGGAGACTGAGACCTGAGGATCTGGGTTCAAGGCCAGCCTCAGGTACTTAGTGAGCCCCTCCACAACTTAGTGAGACCCTGTTTCAAAATAAAGACTAAAAATAGGGCTGAGGATGTAGCTCGGAGGTAGAATGCCCCTAGGTTCAATCCCCAGTACCACATTAAAAAAGAAAAGAAAAAGAAGAAAGAAGTAACAGGAAAGTTGTTTCAGGAAGGAATTTTTCAACTTTTACCAAAGAGTGAAACTGTGCAAAAAATAAATAAAAAGATTAAGGGCTGCATTGAAGCTTCAGTGGTGGGGATCCTGAGTTTGATCCCAAGCAACACACACACACACACACACACACACACACACACACACACACACACAAAATAGTTGAGAGATTTGACTATATAGAAATAAAATTATGTATATAAATGAAAATCCCGAACATAAGTAAAATTTAAAAAACGGGAGATATTTTCAATGTTTGGTGGTTAATTCTCATACATACAACTTAAAATAAGTAACAGTTTTTAAAAATTAATAAATGGAGTAGGGGTGGCATATGCATATAATATCAGTACTTGAGAGGCTGAGACAGGAGGATCAACAGTTTGGGCCAGCTTCAGCAACTTAGTGAGGCCCTCAGCAACTATGTGAGACATTATTTCAAAATAAAAAATAAAAACCTGCGTGTAGTGGCGCACAGTTGTAATCCCAGTACTTGGTAGGCTGAGACAGGAGTCTTGCAGGTTCATGGCCATCCTCAGCTACCTAGTGAGGCACTCCATAACTTAGTGAGACCCTGTTTCAAAATAAAGAATAAAATAGGGCTGGGGGTACAGCTTGGAGGTAGAATGCCCCTGAGTTCAATCTCCAGTACCACAATAAATAAATAGATAAATAAATAAGTAAATAAAGCCCGGCATGGTGGTGTACACTTGTAATCCCAGTACCTGGGAGGCTGAGACTGGAGGATCAAAGGTTCAAGGACAGCCTCAGAGGCCGGGCATGGTGACACAGGCTTATAATCCCAGCATTTGGAAGCCTGAGACCGAAGGATCGAGGTTCGTGGCCAGCCTCAGCTACTTAGTGAGGCACTCTCCACAACTTAGTGAGACTCGGTTTCAAAATAAAGAATAAAAAATAGGACTGAGGGTGTAGCTCGGAGGTAGAATGCCCCTGAGTTCAATCCCCAGTACCGCAAAAAAAAAAAAAAAAAAAAAAAAAAAAAAAAAAAAAAAAAAAAAAAAAAAAAAGGACAGCCTTAGCAAATACTGAGACTCTGTTTCAAAATAAAAATAAAATAGGGCTGGGGTATAACTTAAAGGTAGAATGCCGCTGAGTTCAATTGCCAGTACCCCAAAATAAAAATAAATAATAAAATAGGGCTGGGGGTTTTTATCCCAGAGGTAGAATGTTCCTGGGTTCATTCCCCAGTACCACAAAATAAAAATTAATAAATGGGTAGGGTAGAAGAAAAGGGCCAGGGGAGGGAAAAAGGAGGTACTGGGGAATGAAATTGTTCAAGTTTTGTTATGTACAAGTATATTTAACAATGAATGTAACTATCATGTGTAATTATTGTGCACCAATAACAAAATTTTTCCAACTAAAAAATATTAATAAATGGTGGTGAGGGCATGAGAAAAAGAGAATTCTCAGCAGGGCATAGTGGTGCATGCTTGTAATCCCAGTACTTGGGAGGCTGAGACAGGAGGATCACAGGTTCCGGGCCAGCTTCAGCTACTTAGTGAGGCCCTGTGAAGCTTAAAGAGACTTTATTTCAAAATAAAGAATAAACATAGGGCTGGGGATGTAACTCAGAGGTAGAATGCCCCTGGGTTCCATCCCCAGAGCCCCTTCAAAAAAGGCAATTCTCATAGAAAGTCAGTGTCAATACAAATAGGCATTAAGTTTCCTGTACCAAGAGTATAAAGTGTATTGGCTTTTCAATCCAATAAATCCACTTCTGGAAAATATAGTGAATACTTAGAGATAGTAATAAAAAATATGTATGTACAAAATATTTTCATAGTATGGAGGGAATATCTTTGAGGAATATATTAACATGCTTTCCTCCTACACACTTCATTTTTTACTACTGTGCTTTTTCTTTTTTCTTCCCTTTTTCTTTTTCTTTTTTGCTATTGAGGATTGAACCCAGGGGTCTTCTACCTGCCAGGCTAAATGGCATCTCTGATGAAATAACATCTTGATAAAGTTTCATAAGCCTTAGGACGAGCAGGGAAAAGAATGGCAAGACCTTGCAAAGAAGCCAAAATACCAGGTGTTGGGGTACCTGGGCAGTCTCACAGGATAAATGCCAATTTGAAAAGCAATTAGGCTTTAAGCCTAAATGGTGCAGGTCCCTGTAATCCCTGCTACTGGAGAGACTGAGGCAAGAGCATCCCAACTTCGAGGCTAGCCTGGGCAATTTAGCCTATATCGAAATAAAAGTACTGGGGATACTGTCCAGCATTACAGTAACTCAGGGTTCATTCTGCAGCGCCCCCCCCCCCCCCGCCAAAAAAAAAAGTAAACGGAGACTGGTGTGGTGGGGCACACCTGTAATCCCAGTGGGAGGCTAAGACAGGAGGATCACAGGCTAGGGGCCAGCTTCAGGAATTTGGCGAGACCCTCAACAACTTAGCGAGACATTGTTTTAAAATAAAATATAAAAAGGGCTAGCTGGGCGTGGTGGCGCACGCTTGTAATCCCAGCATTCGGGAGGCTGAGACCGGAGGATCTGGGTTCGCGGCCAGCCTCAGCTACCTAGTGAGGCACTCCGCAACTTAGTGAGACTTGGTTTCAAAATAAAGAATAAAAAATAGGGCTGAGGGTATAGCTCGGAGGTAGAATGCCCCTGAGTTCAATCCCCAGTACCGCAAAAAAAAAAAAAAAAGGGCTGGGGTGTAGCTCAGAGGTAGACCGCTCCTGGTTCAAAGCCCAGTGCCACACACACACACACACAAAAAACAAAAACAAAAACAAAACACACACACACACACAACAAAACCAGGAAAGGGCTTTGCGTGCAGTAAATTTTATCGGTATACCATTTCCCCCGCCAAAACAACAACAAAAAGAAACAAAGGACGCATATCCACCCCAAAAGCAGATGCTGGGCTGAATTGTAGGGAGGAAAAGCCAGAGAAAAGGCTGTTTTGTAGAAAAGGGCTCCGCGATATTTTTTCCAAACGCGAAAGGAGGGGGAGATGCGCGCTGGGCTGACAGACGGAGCAACACTGCCATCTAAAGGCCCAGGAGACTGAAGACCACTGAATTCAGAGCAAAATTCTGTTTTGTTTTGTTTTGTTTCTTCCTCCTGTTTTTCTGTCCCGAGGCATATATTTGAAGGTTGTAGGATCCAAACAGAATGAATAGAGATAGGACCGAAATACCCTAGTAGCCGCCGATGCGGACCCGCTGGAACATCCGGGGCTACAAAGCCTCCCCTAGTCCCGCCCTCGGAACTATAGCAACAGCAGCAGGAAGTTCCTAGTCAACCGGAAGGGCGCTGCTGGGCCTGGCCTAACATTGGCGGGTTTGGGGCCTGCGCGTGGCGGCCCAATGAGGTCTCAGCAGTTTCCCCTCTTTGTCCACCTGCCACCGATTCCAAAGCTGGCGGCACCGCCCCCATGGGGAGGAACAGTAGTAACCTCGGGAGCGGGTGTAGGCCCTTGAGTAAATATACGGGGTGGTCGAGGAGCCCGGAGGAGGGGAAACCCTGGTTTTTATCCTAAAAAGTGGCAAGCCATAAAGAGTGGGAATCTATGAGTCCTAGACTTAACTTCCTAATGCAGTTTTTACTTCTCTCCATCAATATGAGATCCATCATCAGTAATCCACCACCTCAGCTATCTATTTTAACCTATTATCTTTGGAAGACAAAAGACTAGGGAAGGCTGTTGTCCCACCCCAGGGCTCCCTACCTGAGCCAGAGAGCCATGGGGATGAGCAGAAGCTCGGGTTTCCGCCGGGCGTGGTGGCGCACGCTTGTAATCCCAGCATTTGGGAGGCTGAGACCGGAGGATCCGGGTTCCTGGCCAGCCTCAGCTACCTAGTGAGGCACTCCACAACTTAGTGAGACCCTGTTTCAAAATAAAGAATAAAAAACAGGGCTGGGGGTATAGCTCGGAGGTAGAACGCCCCTGAGTTCAATCCCCAGTACTGCAAAAAAAAAAAAAGAAGCTCAGGTTTCCAAGACAACAGCATTCAGATGCATCCCCACCTTTGAAGACCTTGTCCTCCCCTCAGCCTGCCTAGCTAGCAAGCAGAAAAGGTGACCTTGTAGGATAAACACATTTGTGAGTCCTGAATAAACGCCTCAAAGAGCTTTCAAAAGAGAAGGCACCTAATTTTTTTTTTAATCAGTAACATCAAAAAAAAAAAAAAAAAAAAAAGCTCTAAATCCAAGATTACAATGAAAATGAGACGGGGAGAGAAGTGTGTTTTTGATGCTCGGCCTCAGCGGTGCAAACAGGTCTGGGGCGGGGAGTCGGGTAGTTTTAAAGAACAGACATAGGGCCTCCATCTGAAGAGCTCCAGAGCTCTTGATTCAGTGGGTCTGAGTTAGGGCCTCAGCATGAGTGTTACTTTACACACACACACCCAAGAATGCCTAGGCTCCAGGAGGAAAACCAAAATCAGAAATGGAAGGCCCTACTCTGTAAAGGAAAGCAGGTTTGAACCATTCACTGCTGTACTGGACAGATTTCTTAGGCTAAGGAATGGAAAAACCATCTTTCAAAGGAAACGCATATTTCTGAATTTACACTACCTTTGCTCTTCTCTCTATTCCCAAAATCATGATTTTGATGTGAAACCCCTGCATTTGCACATGACTCTTTGTTGGGAGGGGATCGCTGGTGCTTCTGCTGTTTACAAAATTAGTAAAATGTGCACAGACAACTTCATGTGACACAGAAACCTTTGAAAATGGAAGATGGCTCAAATTTGTATGTGTGTGACTCAGGTCTTAGGCATATGTATAGTGGTGAGTTTCTTTTTATTTTATTTGTAGGTATGTTACTGAGGGTGGAACTCAAGGTTGTTCTATCTCTCAGCTACACTTCCAACCCTATTTTATTTTTTATTCTGAAATAGGATCTCATTAAGTTGATGAGGCTGGCTTCAAACCTGTGATTCTCCTGTCTCAGCCTTCCAAGTACTGGGATTACAAGCATGTGCCACCACACCTGGCAAGTTTCACTTTTGAGGCTCTGACACCTTGATTTCAAATTAATTTCTGTGCTTGGAAAGAGTACCAGGAAACTTATGATGAAAAATAAGATTCAGTAGTCCCTTATTTCATGCATAGCCACAGAGAAGAATGTCCAAACATCTGAATCTTTTTTTTTTTTTTTTTTTTTTTGGTGGTCCTGGAGATTGGAGATTGAACCCAGGGGCATTCTACCTCTGAGCTACACCCCTAACTCTGTTCATTTGGGTTTTGTTTGTTTGTTTTTGAAACAGGATCTTGCTAGGTTGCTGAAAGTCTCACTATACTGCTGAGGCTGTCCTCCAACCTGTGGTCCTCCTGTCTCAGTCTTCCAAGTACTGAGATTACAGGTGCGTGCCACTACGCAGGGCCCCAAGCATTGTTTTATAGGCTGCTCCTTCTGGAGTTCTGGATGGTAATCTCTATGTGTTTTTTTGTTTGTCTTTGTTTGTTTGGTTTTTTGCACAACTGGAGATTGAACCCAGGGGCATTCTACCTCTGAGCTACACCCCCAGCCCTAATTTTTATTCTTTCTTTTGAAACGGGGTCGCATTAAATTGCAGAGGGCCTCACTAAGTAGCTAAGGCTGGCCTGCGATCCACCTATCTCAGCCTCCCAAGTACTGGGATTACAAGTGTGTACTACCACACCCAGCTTATCTCTGTGTTTCTAAATAGTTGGGCTTATACATCTATGTTCTGATGTATCTTGATAGACATCATCTGTTAAGTTCTTGAGCGGAGCTTGGCTTTTCTTTTAAGTTGTGTTTGGGATGGAGAGCAGGCCTGTTCTCTCCCACTGCTGCAGTACCAGCTCTGTCTATTGAGTTCTTACAGAGACTGAGGATTCGTACCACTCAGATCTATTACAAGACCCAGGTCTTCTGCTCAGAGATCATAGTAGTGGCGACTAAAACCAGAGTGTCTACTTCTGTCTCAGAATATATTCAGAAAATCTCTGGCAAGAACAAAGCCCTCATGGAAAATTTGCGTGACATTTGTGCCTATGTGGACTTCATGATGGGTCTTTGCAGAGCATTCTGGGAAATCCGAGGGGTGATCAAGAACAAACAAAGAAGTCCTAGGATTCTGGTTTGAGAAACTGCATGGAGGGTGGTGCCCACCCTGAAATATGGGACTCGTGGTTGGGGTCACCTGACAAATACAGGGCTTGAGGGATACATAAATGGAGATTTGTGTGCAGGGGTGGTATTGTGGATCGAACTCATGGGTATTCTGCCTCTGAGTTACACCCCCAGCCCTATTTTATTTTTTATTTTGAAACTGGGTCTCACTAAGTTGCTGAGGCTGTCCCCTAACCTGCAATCCTCCTGTCTCAGCCTCCCAAGTACTGGAATTTCAAGCATGTGTCACCATGCCTGAGCTCTGAGTAGAGGTGTGTGTGTGTGTGTGTGTGTGTGTGTGTGTGTGTGTGTGTGTGTGTGTTTGTATTTTACTGGGGATTGAACCCAGGGGCATTCTACCTCCGAGTGACACCCCCAGCCCTATTCTTTATTTTGAAACAGGGTCTCACTAAGTTGCAGAGGGCCTAAGTAGCTGAGGCTGGCCGCGAACCCAGATCCTCCTGTCACACCAGGCTAACTTTTTGTTTTGAAACAGGGTCTTTATAGGTTGCTGAGAATCTTGCTACACTGCTGAGGCTTGCCAGGAACCCACAATCCTCCTGTCTCAGCTTCCCAAGTTCTGGAATTACATGTGTGCACCACCACGCCCGGCTGAATGGAGAGCTTTTTTAATAAACTGTGGCCTATTAGAGGCTCTGGGACCCTGCTGAGAATTTCTGTATAGTGTTGGCCATATGGAGCAACCAATATATGGGGTGGTGTGGGGGGGGTGGTATAACAACTCAGGGTGGTAAAAGCTCTAAATAGAAATGTATTCATCTAAGCCGGGCGTTGTGGCGCACGCTTGTAATTTCAGCATTCGGGAGGCTGAGACCGGAGGATCCAGGTTCATGCCCAGCCTCAGCTACCTAGTGAGGCATTCTGCAATTTAGTGAGACTCGGTTTCAAAGTAAAGAATAAAAAATAGGGCTGGGGGTGTAGCTCGGAGGTAGAATGCCCCTGAGTTCAATCCCCAGTACCGAAAAAAAAAAAAAAAAAAAAAGAAATGTATTCATCTAGAATCAGGTATAGAGTGACACATGACCCAGGAAAAGTTTGGAAGCCAGGAAGAATCATGATAGGGAATATGATCAAAGCAAGTGGACCAGTGAGATTAAGGAGGTCTGAAGCATAGGAGAAAGCTGGGATGTGGCTGTCACAGATGCTGAGAAAGCAGAGTGGACTGAAAAGAGGAATGTTACCTGTGGCCAAGAAGCATTGGGTACATTGCTTTGGCAATATGGTACTAGCTGGAGAGTTTAGTTGGTGAGTGTTCCACAGATGAGAGAACACAGTAAGGCAGAAAGGGACAAAAGGCAAAACAAGAATGCTGTTATCTTTTATACTGTCACCAGTCTTAGCTAACGATGTGTCGAAAGGTATGGGCTACTAGAACCTGAAAGTTGTGGACTTTTCAGAGCATAATACATTCTGTTCCCAGAAAATACCTGTGGAAATCATGAGGCGTGTGCTCGTTAAGGAACAGAGTCTAACACAAAAGAAATTACTGACATCACCAAAGGCCATGCTCAGGTACCATAGAAACCTACAAGAGTCTTTGCTGAGGGAACCGCGTTTTGCAAAACTCCTCAAACAGTGAGGTGGGAGGTTGGGATTGATGGAGAAGCCAGGTTCCAGACCTAAGGAGATGCCAAGGACTTTACCCAATAGGATGAGACCAGATTGGGCTTGACCATGAAAAGAGGAGAATCTAGCCTTTCTTCCACATGACTGCCTCACAGACACCCAGGATGAGGAATAAGGAACCTGGTCGTTGCCCCCCACCCCACCCCAGGGTCTATGTCCTGCCTTACCTTTGCCAGACTTGCAGGATCAGGTGAAAACTGGGTATACCAATGTTTTCTAAATCAAACAGTCCCATATAAGGTAAGGATGATATTGCTGATTTTCTGTTTGCAGTTTCCTGTTGCCTCTGTTGTGCAGTGGGATTCCATGATACAAAACACTGTCAAAAAGGGTCAAAGACAGCTACCTGGCTGGAGTCGAGAAGTGAGATGTTCTTTTGTGTGTGTGTGTGTGTGTGTGTGTGTGTTACTGAGGATTGAACTCAGGGACATTCTACCTCCGAGATACACCCCCAGTCCTATTTTTTTATTCTTTGTTTTTTGAAACAGAGTCTCACTAAGTTGCGGAGTGCCTCACTAATTAGCTGAGGCTGGCTGAGAACCCGGATCCTCTGGTCTCAGCCTCTCAAGTACTGGGATTACAAGTGTGTGCCACCACTCCCGGCTTGAGATGTTCTTTAAGGAGGAGAGTTTCATTGCTTCTCCCTCAGGACCCAGGACCCTGCCAGGGAGATGTGCATGGCAGTTTTAGGAGAGATGATGAATAGATTATTCAACATATCCATTTTATAGGAAACGAATCCAGGAGATATTTCTGGGTCTTTCTGCTACTGAAATTCCCACTGGTGCCTCTCAAATACTGGTCAGAAGTTGGCATTATTTATCTTCAAAACAAATAATTCTGAAAAAAGGGGACTTCCATAAATAAGAAACATTGGCTTTCTGCATTTTACCTAAGGGTCATTTTCTGGCTTGGAAGAATTTTCCGAGTGCAAGTTTTACAGCCCAGGCCCTGGGAAATGTGGTGTGTGTGTGTTGCTAAAGGACAGTGGCGCCTGATGTCCCTGGAAAGGAGAGGAGGTGGGGGGCAGCAATGACAGGCCTCAGGAGGCCCTGCTCACCTCACGACAACTCCTGTCAGTAACTCTCCTCTGCAGCTGTTTTCTGATCCTCTCCACCCTCCTTGATGTTTTGTGGGTCTATCAAAAGAAGAAGAAGCAAGGACGCCCCACTCCCCAATTCAGGTGGGCTGAGAGGACAGTGGGCAGACAGGGGTATGGGTGGAGATGGTGCAGAGACCATGAGTTCCCTCGTGCTCCTCACATCCATGGGCACGGCACGTGGGTTCATTTATACTGTCTGATGGATCTGACCTTCATCATGAGTTTCTGCCCTCTGTCCTGGCTAGTAGTAGGAGAGAACACTGGACTAATGGCTGATAGCCTAAGTATCATTAGGTGCAGTCATCTGAATGGTCCATCTGAATAAGTACTCAGTCCGTTTCTCAGATTCCAAGCATCTTTCCCAGAGGGTAAATAAGTCTGAACAGCTTGTGAGTATCCATGGTGAAGCAGCAGGGACTTACGACATTCTTGTGTTCCTCACAATGTTCTCGATCATTCCTGAGGGCAGGATGACCCTTTCCTCCTGTGTCCTACTGCTGATGGTGACCTGCTCACTCATGGCTGTGGCCTACATAACTTGAATTTTTGTCTCTCTCATTTTGGTTGGGACCTGGTGTTCCTGGGCTGACTAAGTGCCAGCTCGCCTCTGCTGGCATCTGCAGACCTCTCTGGACCTGGGTCTCATCCTTCATCCTGCCCCTGGACAGGGCTGTCCACCCACTGCCTGGACTGCAGGGTTACCCAGTTGCTCTGTGGGACAAGCATCCTTTATGACAGTTTCCCTGGAAAGTTTCAATACTCACCCTCAGAGAATGCAGCCCCTGGGGGTCTCACCCACAACACAGCAGGAACCAAGATCTGCTCCATACATCGAAATTCCTGAACTCCAGAGCCGGGCGTGGTGGCGCACGCTTGTAATCCCAGCATTCGGGAGGCTGAGACCGGAGGATCCGGGTTCGAGGCCAGCCTCAGCTACCTAGTGAGGCACTCCGCAACTTAGTGAGACTCGGTTTCAAAATAAAGAATAAAAAATAGGACTGGGGGTATAGCTCGGAGGTAGAATGCCTCTGAGTTCAATCCCCAGTACTGAAAAAAAAAAAAAAAGAAATTCCTGAACTCCAGCCATCCTAGTACCCACAGAGATTACTGGGTCATTCTGCACTGGGAACTCCCATAAGTCCAAAATATGACAGGGGCTTGGAGCTCCTGCCCTTGTCTCTGACACACCTCAGCTGAGATGTCTGATTGTGCCTGCCACTGCTTTTGAGGACCTTCTACCCCATGTGACCCTAATGGAACACTCTCTTTGGCTTGTGTTTCATGTTGACCCAAAACTTGCCATGCTACATTCAGGTTAAAAAGGAGACCCTTGGGAATCCTAGCAGAATATCTTGTCACCACACACACACCCCTCAAAGATATATGTGTGTGTGTGTGTGTGTGTGTGTGTGTGTGTTTGTGTGTGTATGGGTGTATAATCTCTGAAACTGAATAAAATGGGTAAATATGACAAAGATACCTAAGATATCAGCTAAGATGTACACAGAGATTTCTCCCTTGAGTTAGGCAACACAGTTATTACTGGTGGCCTTCACAAGGCCCATTTCATGGGATAATAGAGACTGAAACTCTATTAAGGAAGTTGAGGAAGGAATAGTCCCCAAAGTTGAAGCAGTTTTGCCTTAAGGCAAGCATATTACATGCCAGTAGCTGCTGATGGACAGGTGAGAAGGGTGTGAGTTTTTACCCCTTCCTTTGTGAAATGTTCCTATATAGAGGGAACACGATTCTCCTCTTTCAGGAATGTTCCTATATAGAGGGAACACGATTCTCCTCTTTCTTTTCTTTCAGAAAAGAGGAGAATTTCAGGAGCAAAGTCCTCAAATGGCAGAGGCCTGGGCTCTTGAGGTCCTCCGTCACGGAGAGGGCTGGTTACAGTTAGGAGCTTTATATGCAAAGTATGCAGAGAAGGCAGGGGCCAGCATAGGTAGACTGGGTTTGGAAAGCTCTGAGAATTCCCACCCGAGTGCTTCGGTCTTCTCAATGAACCATTGAGAGAGGCCATTCCTATAAAGAAGGGTTGTTAGCATTGTAGAGGAATATTATAATGGTACCAGTGGCGTTGGCTTGAAAGCGAGAAGCAATTCGTTCTCTGTGAGGTAAAAGAATGCAAATAGCTTAAGGTTTTTTCTCATGACCCAGTGCTCATCTGTCCATGACTGGACACCTTTCACTTCCCCCAATGACCAGGGCACATCCACGGGCAGGGAGACTTAGGAAGGGAAATGGAAAATAGCTCTGAGGACTGAGGCAACGGTGGAGGCCTGCTTCGCCTCGTGGGCCCTGATGTCATCAGGAAGCATCAGAGGTGAGGGTTGAGGGGAGGTCAGTAAATGTGCCCCTTGAGACTTCATTTCAAAGGCCGGGATGGGTGGGAAGAGAATGACCCGATACGTACGGGTCTCGATAGTTTGGCAGAGACAGTGGCTGGCCGGGGAGAGGGGGGAGTCGGGCAGCATGTCCTGGACATCACTAGTGCCATTCTCTAGCCGACAAGAAACAGCTTTGTCAAAGAAAGTCCGGGTGGGCAAAGGAAGGGAGAAGGAAGCGACTTCAGTGGGCCTCCAGGCGCAGGCTCAGAACCCACCAATCCGATGCCAAAGCCTTCCGGAGCCGCAGGGACTTCCTGCTGCTGTTGCTATGGTTCCGGGGGCGGGCCTAAGGAAGACTTCCTGACTCCAGAAGGTTCGCGGAGTCGGCTTTAGCCGATCCTAATGCACCCTTTGATGCGTGCGGTCGACCCGCTTGTTCCCCACTTCCGTCTCTTGCCTCTGGGTAGAAAAATGGCTTAAAAGATGGATTTTTCTGGGGCGCTGTTATCTCGCAGTTTCTATGGCCTGTAGATGGCAGTGTTGCCCGACTGGCGGTCCTCAGCGCCTCTCTCCCGCCCTTCGTCCTTGAAAAAAAAGGCTTGGAACCTTTCTTTACAGAATACCTACCCTGCCTTTCGCCTTTATTTTCGTTCTTGGATGCGGTCTGCAAAACCCAGGACCTGTGCCTTGAAATCCTGCCCTCTGGGTGTTAGGGCCAGAGATCCTTACCTAAAAATCGCAGTCACCAGACAAAGCCCTTCCTTTGTTTTTCAAATAGCCCTTTCATCTGCGGGGCTGCTTAGATGCCCTAGCAATTTGTGTTTTGGGCTTCTCTGCAAGGTTTTGTTTTCCCTGTCTTTCCAGGGTTTATGTTGTTTTATTTTACTTTTTTTTTTTAACCTTACTCTGGAAAATTTCTGTAAAGTGTACAAAGAAAAGCATTTTTTATTCACAATTTGATCACCCAGTGGTAACAATTATTCTTTGTGATAAATTCTTGAAGATTCTTTTACATTTTTCGTTATAAATATCAAATCATATTAGTTGTATATGTTATTGAATTTCATGTGCTCTAATTTTACCCACCCTCCATACCACCCTTCGGAGAGGTTTTTCCTTCCTTAAAAATTGTATCTGACACATATTGAGATCTAATTTTGCATCAGAACATCAACATATTCTTTTTAAAGTTTACATTTTGGAAAAGTTTTCAAAGTTAGTGTGAATTTTATTGAAAAATAATTCCTTCAGGTGTGGTGGGGTGGCCCACGCCTGTAATCCCAGCTAAGTAGTGAGGCCCTCCGCAACTTAGTGAGACCCTGTTTCAAAATAAAGAATAAAAAATAGGGCTGGGGGTATAGCTCAGAGATAGAATGCCCCTGAGTTCAATCCCCAGTACCACACACACACAAAAAAAAAAAATTAGGGAGGCTCTGGAACAGCTCAAAGGTAGAGCACGAGGCCATGGGTTGGATCCCCAGGACTGTGGGATTTTTTTTTTTTTTTTTTTTTTTTTTTTTGTGGTACTGGGGATTGAACTCAGGGGCATTCTAGCTTCGAGCTACACTCCCAGCCCCCCAGCCCTATTTTTTATTCTTTATTTTGAAACAGGGTCTCACTAACTTTCGGAGGGCCTCACTAGGTAGCTGAGGCTGGCCGCGAACCCGGATCCTCCGGTCTCAGCCTCCCAAATGCTGGGATTACAAGCGTGCGACACCACGCCCGGCTTGTGGGAAATTTTTAAAAAATCAGTTTTTCTGGCATCAGTCGCTCAGTTCATCTGCTGAAGATCATTTAGGTTGTTGGTGACAGACTCAGCACAGTGCCAAGATCTTTGCAGAAACAACCCTCTTATCTTTTTTCCATAAAATTCTCACTGAGGCCTAAGTGGTTATGATGTAGCGTAGAATCACCTTGTGTCTATGTGTTTTGATAAGCTGCCAATAGATTGCCTGTCTTTCCACAGGACACTGCCTTAGACCGACTCAGCTCATAGAAATGAGGTTCTGGAAGGCATCCTAGTGTTACTTGGTCCAGTGATCAAAAGCTACAGTCAGCCCAGCTTGCTACATTGATTTGGGGCTTGTAATGAGGTACAGAGGTTATAAATATAATCATGAATTTAGGGGCCCAATTAGCAACACATTATTAGAATTAGAAACACCAGAGCTTGTGCTCCTTTCTATTCCAAAATAATGTGGCTAAGATTTGAGTACATACTTTTAAGATTCCAAGCCTACAGGCTTCATGCTGCAAGCAAACCACCAGACTACATGATCAGGAAGACATGCCTTTCCACCCAGCAGTGGACCCCAAGAAGGGAGCTCTGTGGCTCTGTCCATGCCTGAAATCTTAGCAGTGTTGAAGAATTGAGACCTATCCAAGATAAGGCCCCATATTTCCTAGGGAAACAATAGAATGAAATGGAGGTTAAAGAGTTGATTGAACAGATGTACATCAAGGAGAAATTTGAGGCCAGATAAGTATGGAGCTGAAGCAGGACTGGAGTTTATTTAGGGAAAGGAGTAGAGGGTATGGGACTGTGGTTTGTTACAACCGGCGTGGTTGTAGATGCTGGGAGGTTATGACTGCCAAAGAGGTCCTTTGAGAACATTTTTATTTTCTTTCTCCCTTCTCTCCTCTTCTACCCCCCACTGCTGGGGATCAAACCCAGGGCCACACATATATTAGGCAAGGACTCTGCCACTGAGCTACACCCCAAACCCTGAGTTCCTTTTTCAGATGATTAAAAAAAGGTTCTAAAAATGAGTGTGAGTCGGGCGTGGTGGCACACGCTTGTAATCCCAGTACTTGGGAGGCTGAGACAGGAGGATCTGAGTTCGCGGCCAGCCTTAGCTACTTAGTGAGGCCTTCTGCAACTTAGTGAGACTCTGTTTCAAAATAAAAAATAAGCTGGGTGTGGTGGTGCACACTTGTAATCCCAGTACTTGGGAGGCTGAGACAGGAAAATCACAGGTTCACGGCCAGCCTCAGCCACTTAGTGAGGCTCTCTGCAACATAATGAGACCCTTTTTCCAAACAAAGAACTAAAAATAGGGTTGGGGGTATAGTTCAGAGGTAGAATACTCCTTGGTTCTATCCCTAGTACTGCAAAAATAAATAAATAAATTAATTAATTAATTAAATAGGGCAGGGGTTGTGGTTGGAGGTAGACGCCCCTAGGTTCAATCTCCAGTACCAAAGCTGGGCATGGTGGTGCATGCCTGTAATCCTAGTACTTGAGAGGCTGAGACAGGAAGATGGCAGGTTTGAAGCCAGCCTCAGCAACTTAGACCCTCTTTCCAAATAAAAAATAAAATAGGTATGGGGGTGTGGCCCGGAGGTAGAAGGCTCATGGGTTCCATCCTCAGTACTACCAAAGAAAAAGAAAAAAAAAATTCCAGTTGGGCAAGGTGGCACACACTTGTACTCCCAGTACTTCGGAGGCTAAAACCAGAGGATTGGAGTTTGCAGCCAGCCTCAGCAACTTAGTGAGGCCCTCTGCAACTTAGTGAGACCCTATTTCAAAATAAAAGAACAAAATAGGACTGGTGGTATAGCTTGGAGATAGAATGTCCCTGAGTTCCATCTCCAGCACCACCCACTTACACACACACACACACACACACACACACACACACACACATACACACACACACGCCAATCCTAGTACTTGGGAGACTGAGACAGGAGGATCACATGTTTGAGGACAGCTTCAGCAAGTAGTGAGGCCCTTAACCAAGTAAGACCATTTCCAAATGAGAATTAAAATTAGGCTGAGGGCAGCTTGAAGGTAAGATGCCTCTGGGTTCAATCCTCAGTACCACACACACACACACAAAAAGCAATAAAACATGAGCTCTAGTAGTGCAATTGTTTAGCATGCAGTACTTATAAAATCAATGGGATGGCATCAAATTAAAAAGCTTCTACACAGCTGGGCGTGGTGGCAAACATTTGTAATCCCAGTACTTGGGAGGCTGAAACAAGAGGATCCAGGTTCATGGCCAGCCTCAGCTACTTAGGCTCTCTGCAACATTGTAAGACCCCGTTTCAAAATAAAGAATAAAAAATAGGGCTGGGGATATAGCTCAGAGGTAGAATGCCCCTGGGTTCAATCCCCAGTACTGCCAAAAAAAAAAAAAAGCTTCTACACAGCAAAGGAAGCAATCAATCAAGAGTCTGAAGAGGAGGCCAGGCGTGGTGGCGCACACTTGTAATCCCAGCATTCGGGAGGCTGAGACCGAAGGATGCAGGTTCGCGGCCAGACTCAGGTACCTAGTGAGGCGCTCCACGACTTAGTGAGACCCGGTTTCAAAATAAAGAATAAAAAATAGGGCTGGGGGTATAGCTCAGAGGTAGAACACCCCTGAGTTCAATCCCTAGTATCGAAAAAAAAAAAAAAAAAAAAAGTCTGAAGAGTCTACAGAGATCTTTGCCACCTACTCCTCTGACAGAGGACAAGTATCAGGATATACAAAAATTCTTTAAACTTAACACTAAAAAAACAAATAACCGAATCAAAAAATAGGCGATTGAACTGAATAGATACTTCTCAAAAGAACTCCAAATGGCCAATACATAAATGGAAAAATGTTCAACATCATTAGCAAGCAGAAAAATGTAAATCAAAACTATACTCAGATTCAATCTAACTCCAGTTAGAATGGTAATCACCTAGAGTACAAACAATAATAAATGCTGGTGAGGACGTGGGGAAATAGGAACTCATATACACTGTTTTGCAAATCCTTATCAACTTTATTTGAGGTTTCAATATTTTATTTGGAGCTCCAATATATATTTATTTGAGGTTCTAATATATTGTCTAATATTAAATTTTGGACTTGTTTTATATTATATAATTAGTATATTTTCTTGAAATTCAAATGTCTTAATATTTCTACATTGCTTTTGAAACATAAAAATTAATAATACAGAGCTGGGCGTGGTGGTGCACGCTTGTAATCCCAGCATTCGGGAGGCTGAGACCGGAGGATCCGGGTTCGCGGCCAGCCTCAGCTACCTAGTGAGGCACTCCACAACTTAGTAAGACCCGGTTTCAAAATAAAGAATAAAAAATAGGGCTGGGGGTATAACTCGGAGGTAGAATGCCCCTGAGTTCAATCCCCAGTACCGCAAAAAAAAAAAAAAAAAAAAAAAAAATTAATACTACAACAGAGCCGGGCTCTGTACCCTAGTACCACAAAAAAAAAAAAAAGAAAAAAAATTAATGTTACAACAAACATTTTGTTTATTTATTTACTTTTTTTTTTCAGTACTGGGGATTGAACCCAGGGGCATTCTACCTCCAAGCTACACCCCCAGTCCTATTTTTTATTCTTTATTTTCAAATAGGGTCTCACTAAGTTGAAGAGGGCCTCACTAGGTAGCTGAGGCTGGCCGAGAACCGGATCCTCCGTCTCAGCCTCCCAAATGCTGGGATTACAAGCATGTGCCACCATGCCCAGCTACAACAAACATTTTTTTTTTTTTTTTTTTTTTTGCGGTACTGGGGATTGAACTCAGGGGCATTCTACCTCCGATCTACACCCCCAGCCCTATTTTTTATTCTTTATTTTGAAACCGAGTCTCACTAAGTTGCGGAGTGCCTCACTAGGTAGCTGAGGGTGGCCGCGAACCCGGATCCTCCGGTCTCAGCCTCCCGAATGCTGGGATTACAAGCGTGCGCCACCACGCCCGGCTTACAACAAACATTTTAAATAAACCATTGCTCACAGTTTAGCTGCCTCATTTGGATTCAAGTCAACATGTGGATTCCTTTAAGTCAACACACATCGCCAAATTCCTTTTATTATAATTAATATACTTTAATTGGTAAATTTTAATTATACACCCTAGTGAGGTTCCGTGTGTGATACAAAGATCGAGGTACATATCACTTGGTGTTTCTCTCTGGAGATCACCCCAATTCCCCCTCCCTATACATGTTAGTGAGATTGGTAGTGATGCTTTCATATATGGACATAGCATTATTTGAGTTGTTTCCCTCATCAAGCTTCCTTTTTCCTTTCTCCACTCCCTCCCCCAATTCCCTTCCACTATTCTACTGATCTCTCTTCTCATTTATCTGAAATCCCTTTTGTTTCCTATTTTCTCTCTAAGACTCCACATATGATAGAAAACATATGATCCAGCCAGGAATTGTGGCCCACGCTTGTGATCCCAGTACTTGGGAGACTGAGACCAGAGGATCCGGGTTGGCAGCCAGCCTCAGCTACTTAGTGAGGCCCTCCACAACTTAGTGAGACCCTGTTTCAAAATAAAGAATAAAAAATAGGGCTGGGGGTGTAGCTCGGAGGTAGAATGCCCCTGGGTTCAATCCCCAGTGCGACACACACACACACACACACACACACACACACACACACATACGCATACACACAAATTAAAGAGGCCTGGGTGTAGTTCAGTGGTACAATGCCATTGGGTTCAGTCCCAGTACCACACTCGCACACACGCTCTTGCACACAACACACACACACAAACATATATAGAAAGTGGATGTCTGTGAATCTTTGGATTATGAATGATCACTCATTTTCCTCTATTTTGTTGTTGTTGTTGTTGTTGTTTTTGAACAATAACTGGAATAGAAATGAAAGGGCTTTGTAGAGTGAGGGGAAAATAATGGAGTAAATATATGAGAGATCTCCTCAGCAGGGTTTGCAAACTCCCACACTCACTGGACAGGATGGAGGGGACAGTCAGCCCTCCCATGGGGACAAGGAAGGAAGGGTGCCAGAGGACAGAGAAAGCAGGGGGACTTCGTGCAGGTTTGCTGTGCAAAACCAACATGTCCTTTATATGGAGATGGGAGAAGAATGCTGGTGAGTGAAGCCACCCCTCTGGTCCACAGCCCCTCCTCCTCTTGCCTCTGGTTGCAACATCAGCTCTTACTCCCCCCAGCCACTCCTGGTCCCAGCCAACCATCTGCAGAAGAGGTCTGTTTCCATAGCTACCACCTCTGTGCTCCCATGTGGAGTGGAGTGGAAATAATGTTCATGCCTGGGCGGCTGACTGAATCAGAACCTGTGCGGTGCAACATTTCTGGTAGGAGAAAGATAAAGCCAAATTGGGCGAGTGGATTATAGGGGAGAAACATCTAAGTGTGGGAAATTGCAGAAAAAAATATATTTATTAGCTTTCTAGAAGGATTAGCCTAGTGGGCATACTTATTTATTTATTTATTTATTTAGTGTGTGTGTGTGTGTGTGTGTGTGTGTGTGTGTGTGTGTGTGTGTGTGTATGTGGTACTGGAGATTGAACCCAGAGGCATTCCACCTCTGAACTACACACCCAGCTCAATGTTTTTATTTCTTATTTGGAAACAGGGTCTCACTAGGTTGCTGAGAGCCTCACTAAATGACCAAGGCTGGCTTCGAACCTGCAAGCCTCCTGTCTCAGACTCCCAAGTACTAGGATTACAGGCATGTGCCACCATGCCCAGCTAAAGGTATACTTCCATAAGCAGTGTGTGGAGCAATCCTCAATTTCTAGTTACTGTGAATTTTCCTTTGTTTGAGGTCTTCAAGGCTGTGTGTGTGTGTGTGTGTGTGTGTGTGTGTGTATGTGTGTGTGTGTGTGTGTTACTGGGATTGAACTCAGGGGCATTCTACCTCTGAGCTATGCCCACAGTCCTATTTTTTATTCTTTATTTTGAAACAGGGTCTCACTAAGTTGTGAGGGCCTCACTAAGTAACTGAGGCTGGCTGTGAACCTGTATCCTCCTTTCTCAGCCTCCCCAAATACTGGGATTACAAGCATGCACCGCCACCCTGGCCTCTTCACTGCTTTATTAAATAGACTAGCATGTGTCCTAAATAAACAGTGCATAAGTGCATGGGCTGCAGCATCACTAAAAACTAAGCTCTATAGAAATAA
>PVLC010005125.1:42237-52544 GCA_004027655.1 Graphiurus murinus
GAGAGAGAGAGAGAGAGAGAGAGAGAGAGAGAGTGTGTGTGTGTGTGTGTGTGTGTGTGTGTGTGTTTGGTACTGGTATTGAACTCAGGGGCATTCTACCTCTGAGCTATGCCCACAGTCCTATTTTTTATTATTTTAAAACAGGGTCTCACTAAGTTGTGAGGGCCTCACTAAGTAACTGAGGTTGGCCGTAAACCTGTATCCTCCAGTCTCAGCCTCCCCAAATACTGGGAGGCATTCTACCTCTGAACTACATTCCCCCCCCCAGCCTTATTTTATTTTGAAACAGGGCCTTGTTAGGTTGCAGAGGGCCTCAGTTGCTGGGGCTGGCTTCAAACCTATGATCCTCCTGTCTCTGCTTCCCAAGCACTGGGATTACAGGCGTGTGCCACCATGCCTACCTTATGTACATACTTCTAAGGATCCAAGCCTACAAGTTTCAGGCCACAAGGAAACACCAGGCTACATTATCAGGAATAGGACTCGCGTTTACACCTGGCAGTGGTCCCCAAGAATAAAGGTGTCCTTGTCTGTTTGAAACCTGTGTTGAAGGACTGAGACTTAAGACAAAGGCCCTATTCTGCCAAGGGAAACAAAGAGACTGAAATGGAGATTAAAGAATTGTTTGAAAGCCAATACTTGGGAGGCTGAGACAGGAGGATCCCAGGTTCACTGCCAGCCTCAGCAACTTAGTGAGGCCCTCTGCAACTTAGTGAGACCCTGTTCCAAAATAAAAAATAAAATAAGGCTGGGGGTGTAGCTTGGAGACAGAATGCCCCTGGGTTCAATCCCCAGTGCCAAAAAAAAAAAAAGTTGATTGAACTGGTGTACATCAGGAGAAACTTGAGGCCAAATAACAAGCTAAATAAGATCAGAGTTAATATAAGGCAAGGAATAGGAGTATGAGACTGTGATCAGTCCCAGGTTACAAAATTTGTGGTTGTAGATCCTGGGAGGTTATGACTGCTAAAATGGTCCTTTCAGAATGTTTTCCTGGCTTGCTTTCTTTTTTAAATTTTATTATAAATATATTATTTTCTTTCTATATTATTATACTCCTTATTTCATTATTATTGTCATTATTGTTGTTGTTATAGTTATTGTTACTGCAGTGCTAGGGATCAAATGCAAGGTGTCACACATACTAGGCCAGTGCTCTACCACTGAACTATCCCCTCCAACACAGAGTTCCATTTTCAGTTGATAAAAATTTTCTAAAAATGAGTATGCTGTTAGTTGCACATATCTGTTACTGTGGTAAAAATCCATTTCATTCAATTGTACAGTTCCAATGGATCATGTGTCAGTTTGGTGAGGGAAGAGGAACAAAAGGAAAGGAGGCATGGATTGACTTTATTCCTACCTAGCTTCATTTACATTTAATTATGTTGAATCCTCTATTCTACTTCATTTTTGGTGGCAGTACTGGGGATAAGACCCAGAGCCTAAGCGTGCAGGCTGAGCAATATTCCCAACCCCAAAGTTCTCATTTTAAAATTAATTAAGTCTTCAGCTCGGTGTGGTGGTGCATGCCTGTGATCCCAGTACTTAGGAGGCTGAGAGACATAGTTCGAGACCAGCCTCAGCAACTTAGCGAGATCCTGTCTCAAAATAAACAATAAAATGAGCTACAGATGTAGCTCAGAAATAGAGTGCCCCTGGATTCAATCCCCAGTAGCACAAAAATTTAATTAAATCTTATAAATTCATCTTACACAAAAAGATATAAATGGATAGGCTGGGTACGGTGGCTGGCACACATCTGTAATTCCAGTACTCGGGAGGCTGAGACAGGAGGATCATGGGTTTGAGAACAGACTCAACAATGTAGTGAGATTTACAGCACCCTAGCAAGACTCTGTTTCAAACAAAAATTAAAAAGTGCTGAACCAGGTGTGGTGGCGCACTCCTGTCATACTAGTACCTGGGAAGCTGAGACAGGAGTACCGCAGGTTCGAAGCTAGCCTCAGCAACTTCCTAGGGAGACCCTCTGCAACCTAGTGAGACCCTGTTTCAAAACAAAAAATAAAATAAGGCTGGGGGTATAGCTTGGAGGCAGAACACCCCTGGGGTCAATTCCAAGTACCACGGGAAAAAAAAAAAGGACCTAGGAGTGGGTGTAGCTAGGGGTAGAATGCTAGAATGGTCCTGGATTCAATACATAGTACCAAAAAATCAAATAAATAAAATAAAAATAAATGCATACGTTTTAAATGAATAAAATAATAGTGAATCACAAAAGTAATGTAAAGGACATTCGTGTGTGTGTGTGTGTGTGTGTGTGTGTGTGTGTGTATGTGTGTGTGACTGGGGATAGAACCCAGAGGCCTTCTACCTCTAGGCTAGACCTCAGACCTATTTTATATTTTATTTGGAAACAGGGTCTCACTAAGTTACTGAGAGCCTCAGTAATTAGCTGAGGCTGGCCACGAACCTGCAATCCTCCTGTCTCAGCTTCCCAAGTACTAGGATTTCAAGCGTTTACCACCACGCCCAGTTGAGGACATTATTTTAAAACAAGCGCAATGTATTTTCACCTCTCAATTTAGCAACATTTTAAAAATCACCAGTAAGCTCAGGATATATTGAGCTATATTGGCATACAGCCTTGGTCAAAAAAATTGGAAATTTGTGTCAATTTGCAGCAGTCTACATGAAGGATATTATCTAAACTGTGGGCAATGATGTATTAAAAATATTTTCTGTGGCATTATACATCATGTTTCCAAAACAACACAGGAATTGTTAAACAGGTTACGGTGATATGGGAAGGAACAGCCAGAGCCATAGAAATATTATTAGTTAGGAATTTAGACTTAGGAAGAGAAGAGAATCCCGCTCCCTCCCCCCACCACTGCCAGGTGCTGACCCTGACAGAGAGAGTAACCAGACAAGGCTGTAAATCAGGCCCTTTTCCTTATGCATATCAAAGACAGGAGCAGCTGGGATGGTATCTAGGCATAAACAAAGTGGTCCCTGCTGGCCAGGGGAACTTGAGTTAACAACCTTGAGTTAACAAACTACTATCTATCCTCTTCTTGCTAGAGAAAAGTGTAATAAATCTCACATTTCTTTTTTTCTTTCTTTCTTTCTTTCCGAAAGTAAAATAAACCAAATGTATATAAGGTTTAAAATCTCTTTGTTCAGGGCTCAGAAAAAGAAAGGGAAATTCCCTATCTGAGCCATCAGCTGCTGATTAAAAAGGAAGATCTGTGTATCCTACTTTTGGCCTCCTGTGTTTCTTTTGTTTCTGGGACTAGGCTTGTGGGGAGCTCTCTCCTACAACAATGGAAGATACAATTGCTAGATTATGAGGAAACCTGAATTTAATGAAAATGTATGAGTTATCTAATATCAAAGAAAACTCACAATAACTAGATAGTTAAGAGTGCCCCCCACAATGACTTAGCCAAACCTGAAAGAATTTTCCCCTACCTACAAAATTCAATATTGGACAAAATACTGTCTCAAATATGGAAAAGTGAAGGTGATAAGCAAAGTATGTTGAAAGCAAACGACATCTCTGTGTTTGGACTACGGATGGTTTATGGTTTTCTGTGCATTCCAAAATAACTGCAAAGAAAATGAATGGCCTTTGTAGAATAAGGGGAACAAAAATGGAGTGAATATATGAAAAATCTCCTCAGCAGGGTTTCGAAACTCCCACACCCACTGGACAGGATGGAGGGGACAGTCAGCCCTCCCATGGGGACAAGGAAGGAAGGGTGCCAGAGGACAGAGAAAGCAGGGGGACTTCGTGCAGGTTTGCTGTGCAAAACCAACATGTCCTTTATATGGAGATGGGAGAAGAATGCTGGTGAGTGAAGCCACCCCTCTGGTCCACAGCCCCTCCTCCTCTCGCCTCTGGTTGCAACATCAGCTCTTACTCCCCCCAGCCACTTCTGGTCCCAGCCATTCATTCTGCAGAAGAGGTCTGTTTCCATAGCTACCACCTCTGTGCTCCCATGTGGAGTGGAGTGGAAATAATGTTCATGCCTGGGCGGCTGACTGAATCAGAACCTGTCGCCTATCGGTTGCAACATTTCTGGTAGAAGAAAGATAAAGGCAAAATTGGGTGAGGAAATTATAGGGGAGAAATGGCTAAGTGTAGGAAATTACCATAAATTCATAGCCACAGGAAAGAGAGAGAAAGAGACAGAGACAGAGAGAGAGAGAGAGAGTATGTGTGTGTGCGCGTGTGTGTGTATTCTGTAAGGATTACACGTTTACGTATTGGGAAATTCTCTAAAATTTTTCAAAGTATTGATTGTAGATCAACCTAAATGATCTAGTTTCTGATTATTTTGGGGTCTTCAAGGCTTTTTTTTTTTTTTTTTTTTTTTTTGGTACTAGGAATTGAACCCAGGGGCATTCTACCTCTCAGATACAACTCCAGTCCTTTTTTAAATTTTGAAACAGGAGCTCACTAAGTTGCTGAGGCTGTCCTCTAACCTGTGATCCTACTGTTTCACCCAAATACTGGGATTACAGGAATGCTTTACCACTCCCAGCTCTCTAAGGCATTTTAGTCTAGAATTAAATCAGGAAACTGTAAAAAAAAAAAAAAAAAAGATCAGGTGCAGTGGCACAGGCTTGTAATCCCAGTACTTGGGAGACTGAGACAGGAGGGTCAAAGGTTCAAGGACAGCCTCAGCAAGTAGACACTCATCAACCTAGCGAGACTTTGTTTCAAAATAAAAATAAAATAGGGCTGGGGGGTCTAGCTTGGAGGTAGAATGGCTCTGGGTTTAATCTCAAGGAGGAGGAGGAGGAAGAGGAGAAGAAGGAGGAAGAGGAAGAAGAGGAGGATAATAATAATAATGGCAAAAAAACGGGAGAGCTAAGTCAAGAGGGACGACCTTCTTCTTCTTCTTCTTCTTCTTCTTCTTCTTCTTCTTCTTCTTCTTCTTCATCATCATCATCATCATCATTGGGGCAAAAATGTAACAGGAAAGCTAAGTCAAGAAAGATCTTTTTAGCTTTGTACCAAAGAGTGATGCCATGCAAAAAGAGATTGCAGGCAGCCAGGGTGTAGCAGTACAGGCCTAAAATTCCAGTACTTAGGAGACTGAGACAGGAGGATCACAGGTTCCAGGCCAGCCTCAGCAACTTAGTGAGAGACCCTGTTTCAAAAAACAAACAGCCGGGCGTGGTGGCGCACGCTTGTAATCCCAGCATTTGGGAGGCTGAGACCGGAGGATCCGGGTTCGCGGCCAGCCTCAGCTACCTAGTGAGGCACTCCGCAACTTAGTGAGACCTGGTTTCAAAATAAAGAATAAAAAATAGGGCTGGGGGTATAGCTCGGAGGTAGAATGCCCCTGAGTTCAATCCCCAGTACTGCAAAAAAAAAAAAAAAAAAAAAACAAAGAGGGCTGAGGGTATGAGGGTATAGCTCAGAAGTAGAATGCCCTGGTTTCAATACCCAGTACCAAAAAAAAAAAAAAAAAAAGATTGAGGGCTGGGGTTGTAGCTCAATGGTGGAGGTCCTGGCTTTGATCCCCAGTACCACAAGAAAAAAAAAAGATTGATAGATTAAGCTACATAAAATAAAATTATCTATGTATGTGAAAATCACTAGCATAATCAAAAGCAAATACCAAGGAAACTTTGCAATACACAGGGCTAATTTCTACACACCCAGCTCTTAAAATCAATAATATATTTACTTTAAAACTTTAACAAATGAGTAGGGTAGAAAGGGGGATAAGAGGTAGGGAGGAGGGGAGATAATAGGGAATGAAACTGATCATGTTATATTATGTGCAATATATGTCACCATGGATGCAACAATTATTTATATTTCATATTCACCGATAACAAGTTTTTAAAAGTAAAATAAGAGCCAGTGGGGCATGGTGGCACATGCTTATAATCCCAATACTTGGGAGGCGGAGACAGGAGGATTGCAGGATTGAGGACAGCCTTAGCTACTTAGTGAGGCCCTCTGCAACTCAGTGAGACCCTGTTTCAAAATCAAGAATAAAAAGAGCTAGGGGTGTAGCTTGAAGGTAGAATGCCCCTGGGGAGAGCCGGGCGTGGTGGCGCACGCTTGTAATCCCAGCATTCGGGAGGCTGAGACCGGAGAATCCGGGTTCGCGGCCAGCCTCAGCTACCTAGTGAGGCACCCTGCAACTTAGTGAGACCTGGTTTCAAAATAAAGAATAAAAAATAGGGCTGGGGGTATAGCTCGGAGGTAGAATGCCCCTGAGTTCAATTGCCAGTACCGCAAAAAAAAAAAAAAAAAAAAAAAAAAAAAGAATGCCCCTGGGTTCAATCCCCAGTACTGCAAAAACAACAACAAACCTAGGAAATATTTTCATAGAATGTCAGTGGCAATAAAAATAGTCATTAAGTTTCCCATAGGATGTACCAAGAATACAAAAGGGATTGGGCTTTTCAATCTCATTAAATATACTTCTGAAAATAAAAATAATTGGAGATGGTGAAAAATATATATGTAAAATATCTTTTCATTTCATGGAGGGATATGTCAACTAGATTTCTTCCTACATACTTTTTTGACTGAATTTCCCTAGAAATTACTGCTATGCTTTTTCTACTTGAAGGCAGAAATGAGAAGTTTAAGAATAGATGTGCCAGGAGTGGTGGCGCACGCTTGTAATCCCAGCATTTGGGAGGCTGAGACCGGAGGATCTGGGTTCGCGGCCAGCCTCAGCTACCTAGTGAGGCACTTCGCAACTTAGTGAGACCCAGTTTCAAAATAAAGAATAAAAAAAAAAATAGGGCTGGGGGTGTAGCTCGGAGGTAGAATGCCCGAGTTCAATCCCCAGTACCGCAAAAAAAAAAAAAAAAAAAAAAAAAAAAAGAATAGATGTCATCTATAGGTTAATTTAGTTGTTTATTTTTGATACTAGGTATTGAACCCAGGGGCATTCTACCTCTGAGCTATACCCTCAGCCCTTTTATTATTTATTTTGAAACAGGGTCTCCCTACATTGCTGAGGCTGGTCTCCAACCTTCTATCTTCCTGACTCAGCCTCCCAAGTACTGGGATTACAGGCATGTGCCACCAGGTCCAGTGATAGTTATAAATGTAGAGTATAGTTTATCACATTCAGTCACAAGAAAGCCAGCTTAAAAATCTCTATGTGACAGCCGGGCGTGGTGGCGCACGCTTGTAATCCCAGCATTCGGGAGGCTGAGACCAGAGGATCCGGGTTCAAGGCCAGCCTCAGCTACCTAGTGAGGCAGTCCGCAACTTAGTGAGACTCGGTTTCAAAATAAAGAATAAAAAAAAAATAGGGCTGGGGGTATATAGCTTGGAGGTAGAATGCCCCTGAATTCAATCCCCAGTACCGCAAAAAAAAAAAAAAAAAAAAAAAAAAAAAAAAAAAAATCTCTATGTGAGCCAGGCGTGGTGGCACACGTTTGTAATCCCAGTACTTGGGAGGCTGAGACGGGAGGAGGATCCGGGTTCACGGCCAGCCTCTGCTATTTAGGGAGGCTCTCTGCAACTTAGTGAGACCTTGTTTCAAAATAAAGAATAAAAAATAGGACAGCCGGGCGTGGTGGCGCACGCTTGTAATCCCAGCATTCGGGAGGCTGAGACCGGAGGATCCGGGTTCGCGGCCAGCCCCAGCTAGTCAGTGAGGCACTCCGCAACTTAGTGAGACCCGGTTTCAAAATAAAGAATAAAAAATAGGGCTGGGGGTGTAGCTCGGAGGTAGAATGCCCCTGAGTTCAATCCCCAGTACTGCAAAAAAAAAAAAATAAAAATAAAAAAAAATAAAAAATAGGACTAGGGGTGTAGCTCTGAGGTCGAATGCTCCTGGGTTCAATTCCCAGTACTGAAAAAAAAAAAAACCTCTATATTCGAAATAATAAAAAAAAATACCATGATATCTAAGATACTGTTGGGCTATGTGTTTGGACCCTCACCTCCTGAAGCAGATACTATTACCACCCTTCATTTATGCTTCTGGAAACTGTGGCATTGGAGGTGGAGTCAGTTACTGAGGGTCTCAGCATTGTTGAAGAAGGGCACCAGGGTTCTCACCAAAGTCCCTGCTCTGCTTAGATTACACAGTGGTTTGTAGAACATTTTGATGCCCCCAATACAAGAATGAAATAATATATTGGCGAAAAATGTACAAAATTAAGAAAAAGATTGTTTTAAAATTGTAATAACATACTCATATTCTGTGTTTCACAAGAAAATACTAAATGGGGGGGAAAAGCCATGTAGGAATCTGTTCAAACAGTTTTTTTTTTTTTTGGTGGCAATAGGGTTTGAACCCAGGGGCATTCTGCCTCTGAGCTACACCCTCAGCCCTTAAAAAATATTTTTTATGAAACTGGGTCTTGCTAGGTTGATGAGAGAGAACCTCACTGATTGCTAAGGAGGTCCTCAAATCTGTGATCCTCCTGTCTCAGCCTCCCAAGTACTGGGATTACAAGCATGTGCCACCACACCTGGCTAGTAGAGTATTTTCAAATAACACATTATATTTATTTATTTTTGTTTTGGTTTGGTTTTTGCAGTATTGAGGATTGAGCCCAAGGGCATTCTACCCCCAAGCTACACCCCTAGCTCTATTTTTTTATTCTTTATTTTGAAACAGGGTCTCACTAAGTAGCTGAGGCTGGCCGCAAACCCGGATCCTGCTGTCTCAGCCTCCCAAGTACTGGGATTAAAAGCGTGCACCACCACACCTGGCTGACACATTATATTTAAAAAGAAAAGACCCCAGGAGAAATCAGGTAATTGTCACATCTCCAACAAACGTGTATTGAGAACACATTGCCAGAGCTGGGCATGGTGGCACACGCTTGTAATCCCAGTACTTGGGAGGCCGAGACAGGAGGATTGCAGGTTCAGGGCCAGCCTCAGCTACTTAGTAAGGCCTTCCACAACTTAGTGAGATCCTGTTTCAAAATAAAGGATAAAAAATAGGGCTGGGGGTGTAACTCGGAGGTAGAATGCCCCCCTGGGTTCAATCACCAGTACCAGAAAACACACACACACACACACGCACACACACACACACACACACACACACGTGTGCGCTGCCATGTACTGCTGTGTTGTGCTAAAAAAACAATGATGAACAAAAAGCAAAACAAAGGGAGCTCCTGTCCTTAGGATCAGTAACTTATGATATTTACTGGTGAGATATGGAGGTAGAGGTTAGTTTCCTTTCCCATTATCAGTGATTTAACAATTTTTGCAAATGATTATTAAGACAGGTTAGCTTGTGCTACATAACTTGAGGGTTTGTTAACATTTACTAGTTGTTCATATTAATGGAATTCATTTTGATTGTTCCATAAACATATGGTTTTCAAGCAGATGTTAAAGCAGTGTTGCAAAAATGGATCTCAGTAAGTTGACATGCATTTATGCTTGAAAAGTATCTGAGGAAGTTACACAAAAATGCAATTTAACAATTACTGCTGGGACTATGGATAAGAATGTTTTTTTAATTTTCATTTTAATTCTATAGAAATTTTCCAGAGTGAAATTAAATAACATCTATAATAGAAGAACATATCAATAAAGTTCCATAAACCCCAGGAGAAGTAGAGAAAAAAAGACCTTGCAGAGAAGCCAAAATACAAATTGCTAGGGTACCTAGGCAGCCCCAAAGGGAGAAATGCCAATTTGAGTATCAAAGAGCTTTAAGCCTGACTCAGTGGCTAGGCCTTCTAATCCCAGCAACTGGGGAAGTTGAGGCAGGAGGATCCGTTCTCAGCCACCAGCTGAGAACTCTATCAAAATTAAAATAGATGATAGATAGAACTGTGGATATTGTCCACAGTAGAGAGGCACAGAGTTCACTACCCAATTAAAAAAAAAAAAGCTGGGTGTGATGGCGCACACTTGTAATCCTAGTATTTGGGAGGCTGAGACCGGAGGATCACAGGTTCTCAGCCAGCCTCAGCTACTTAGTGAGGCCCTGTTTCAAAAGAAAGAATAAAAAATAGGGCCGGGGATGTAGCTCAGAGGTAGAATGCCCCTGGCTTCTATCTCTAGTACCAAAAACAAAACAAAACAAACAAACAAACAAAACCTACTTGGGAGGCTGAGACAGGAGGATCCAGATTCGTAGCCAGCCTCAGCTACTTAGTGAGAGCCTGTTTCAAAATAAAGAATAAAAAATAGGATTGGGGGTGTATCTCGGAGGTAGAATGCCCCTGGGTTCAATCCCCAGTACCCTTCCCCCTCCCCCCAAAAAAGAGCCCAACGAGGTGTTGCATACCTCTAATCCCAGTACCTGTGAGGCTGAGACAGGAGGATCAGAGATTCCAGGCCAGTCTTAGTGTATTAGTAAAACCCTCAGCAACTT
>PVLC010005125.1:52644-79227 GCA_004027655.1 Graphiurus murinus
TAAAAAAGAAAAAAAAAAAAAAAAAAAAAAAAAAAAGGCTCTTTTATAGGAAATGGTTCCGCTGCATTTTTTCCAAAGGCGAAGGGCGGGGGTGGGTGTGTGCTAGGCATTCACAAGGTGCAACACTGCCATCTAATGACCAAAGAAACCTAAAACACACAAGTCGAAAGAAAATTCTTTTTTTTTTCTACTACTTTTCTTCCTTGAGACGTATATTTGGAGGTTGTAGGAGTTGACATTGAAGGCAAGGAAAAGGGAATTCACTACTATGGGTCAATGCGGACCCAACCAAGCACCCAGGAAAGCACGGCTTCGTTGGTCCAGCCCGCTGAGCCTTAGAAACAGCAACCAGAAGTTTTTGCATACCGGAAGAACTCAGCTTGCTGCGGCCTAGAATTGGTGAGTTCTGAGCCTGCGCGCTGACGCCCGGTGAGGTTGCTATATTATTGATTCCTTTGTTCACCTACAGTAGATTCCCGAAGTGAGCGGCACCCGCGCCAATGCCGGGTAAGGGGCGGACAATACACCCATACAGGGGGCAGGTATCAAAATAAGGGGCTGGTTCAAGCGATTAGGGAGGGACTCCAAAATTTTTCCCCCTTTATTTATCAAAATGGATGGTAAGCCAGTAAGTTTGGGAATCTAAGAGGTCTAGACTTACCTTCCTAACGCAGTTACCTGTGGGCTAACAGATGAGACAGGTGATGTTCAGGACCTGCTGTCTCACAGTACCAGGCATCTTACCACCCAGCTATCCAGATATGTATCGATGGAGTCATTCTCCCAGCCACCTCAATTTTTTGTTGTTGATTTTTTGTGATACTGGAAATTAATTCATGGGCATTCTACCTCTAAGCTACACCCCCATCCGTGTGCGTGTGTGTGGGGGGGGGTACTGTGGATTGAACCTGGGGAATTCGACTTCCGAGCGATACCCCCAGGCCTTTTTATTTTTTGTTTTGAAATGGTCTCAGCTAAGTTGCTGAGGCTGCCCTCCAACCTGTGATCCTCCTGTCTCAAGCCACCCAAGTACTGGGATTACAGGCGTAGGCCAGCACACTATGATCTATTTTTTTATTTTGAAACAAGGTCTCACAAAGATGCTGAGGGCCTCGCTAAGTTGCTTAGGTAGGCTTAAACCTGTGATCCTCCTGTTTCAGCCTCCCAAGACCATCCCAGTTTTTAATACATCTCTCACTTGGCACACTCACTGTCTTCACTCCCTCACCCCTGTGATTCCTTCTGGCAATGCCAATGCCCACAAAACTGAGCAGGCCCGCCATCCTCAGGGATGTTCTCCTTTTCTCCTCCTGTGTTTCCCATGCTTCGGTCATGCCTTGGGAGGCCATGACTGATGGTGATGTCCAATCATGGACAGGTAGCCTGCTTGTATCTGAGCACCTGAGCAGTGATGAGGAAAACCCTTAAAGCCATCTGAATTATTGTATACTTCTATCCATCAATATAAGATCCATTATCACCAATCCATCACCTCAGCTGTCAGTTTCAACCTCTGTTCCCAGGAAGACATCAGAAGGGGTGGGGGCTATTGTCTCACCCTAGGGCTCCTGGCTGAATCCAGTTAACCCATGGAGATGAGGAGCAACTCAGTTTTCAAGACAACAGCATTCAGATGCTTTCCCCACCTGGGAATCCCTTCTCTTCCCCTCAGCCTGCCTGGCTAGCAAGCAGGAAAGGGGACATGGTGGAAAAAACATAATCCCGAGTCCTGCAGGTTTTCTGCTTATGAGTATAAAAGACATGCCTCAAACATAGCTCTCTAAAAGGAAAGCACCTACTCAGGTTTTTAAAAAATAGTTACCAACAGTTATAAATTTAAGATTACAACTGAAAACAAGACAGGTGAAAAGGAGTGTGTGTTTATGATCCTCAACCTCAGGTGTGCATCAGGTCTATGGTAGAATAGATTTAAAGAACAGGTGCAGGATTACCATCCCCAGAGCTCCTGATTCGGTGAATCTGAGATGGGCCCAGCATGATTGTTACTTTACCCCTTCGGAAGGCCTAGGCTGCAGCTATGCAGATGGACCCATCCATATGAGAAGAAAACCAAAATCAGAAATGGGAGTCCACTTGGGTGGCAGGTTTGAATTGTTCACTGCTGTGCTGGATAATTTCTTAGACTGAGGAATGGAAATAAAAAACTTTCAAAGGAAATGCATATTTCCAGATTTAGACTATCCTTGCTCTTCTCTATATTTCCAGTCACAATTTTGCTGTGAAAGCCCGGCATTTGCTAATGAAACCAATGACTATTTCTTGGGGGATCCCTTGTGCTTGAACTGTTCACAAAGTCAGTAATATATTGTACAGAGACCTTCATTAGACACCACAAAAGAATTACTTGAAAATAGAAGCTGGGCGTGGTGGCACAGGCCTGTAATCCCAGTAGTTAGGAGGCTGAGCCAGGAGGATCACAGGTGTGAGGACAGCCTCAGCAAGTAGTGAGACTCATCAACCTAGTGAGACTCTTTCCAAATAAATAAAATCAGACTGGGGGTGTAGCTTGAAGGTAGTATGCTTCTGGGTTCAAACCCCAGTACTACAAAAAATAATAATAAAATGGAAGATGGCTCAGATTTGTATCAGTTCAAGCTGGGTGTGGTGGTGCACGCTTGTAATCCCAGTACTTGGGAGGCTGAGATAGGAAGATCACAGGTTTGAGGACAGCCTCAGCAAGTAGTGAGACTCTCATCAACCTAGTGAGACCATGTTTCCAAATAAGAAATAAAATCGGGCTGGGGGTTTAGCTCGAAGGTACAATGCCTCTAGGTTCAATCCCCAGTACCACACACACACACAAAAAAGATTTGTATTAGTTCACATGGGTAAATAAGGTCTTAGGTTTATGTATTAAGTGTGATTAATTCCATTTTTTAGGTTATGACACCTTATTATCAAATTAATTCCTGGATTGCTTGGATAAAAGGCCAAAAATACCAGGAAATTTAATGATGAAAAATAAAATTCAGCAATCCCTTATTCCATGCACAGCCAACAGACAGGAGTGTTCCCAAACATTCTTTTCTGAGAAGTTTGTTCTGCATATTTATCTCTTTCTAAATGGTAGGTTGGCTTATACTGCTGTGACCTGGTGTGTGTGTGTGTGTGTGTGTGTGTGTGTGTGTGTGTGTGTGTGTGTATTTGGTACTGGGGATTGAACCCAGGGTCATTCTATCTCTGAGCTACACCTAGCCCTATTTTATTTTTTACATTTTTGAAAAAGGGTCTCACTAAGTTACTAAAGGGCTTACTAAGTTGCTGAGGCTGACCTCAAACCTGCAATCCTCCTGTTTCAGCCTTCCAAATACTGGGAGTAGAAGCATGCACCACTATAACCCTGAGTGACATGTATGTGTGTGTGGTGGGGATGGAAACCAGGGGCATTCTACCTCTGAGCTATGCCCTCAGACCATTTAAAAAAAATGGAAACAGGGTCTCACTAAGTTGTTGAGGGTCTTGCCAAATTGCTGAGGCTGATCACAAACTTGTAGTCCTTTCTCAGCCTCCCAAACACTGGAATTATAGGCATGCACCACCATGCCTGGCATGATGTATCTTAATAGACATTATCTGTGAGTTCCTTTGGTATTTTGGTTTTTGTTTCTGGTGGCGATAGGGGTAGAACCCAGGCCAGTCCTCTACAACTAGCTACAAACCCAAACCCTATCTGTTGAGTTATAGCAACTAACAATTTCACCCACTCAGATCTATTATGGGAATCAGGTCTTCTGCTCAGAGGTCATGGTGGTATCCACCCAAACCATAGTGCATGCTTCTGGCTTAGGATATATTCAGAAAAACTCTGACAAGAACATGGGAAACTTGCCTGGCATCTGTGCTAATATGGACTTCATGGTAGGTCTTTTCCAGAGCACTCTAGGGGATGCAAGGAGGTAATCAAGAGCAAAGAGCAGAGCTATCCTGGGATTCTGGTTTAGGAGATTGTGTGGATGGTGGTACCCACCATGAGACATGGTAATCAGGATCGGGGACACCTGCTGATTGCAGGGCTTAAGGAACAGCGGAGTGGAGATGGTTCATAAGCTGTGGCCCATTGAGGCCTGGAGATGTGCTGAGAATTTCTGCATAGTGCTGGCAAAATGGAGCAATCAACATACAGAATGAGAATATAACAAGTCAAATTGGTGAAAACTCTAATGAGAGATGTGGCCACCCAGAATCCTGTGTAGAGTGACATGGGACATGTGAAAAGGTTAGAAGCCAGGAAGAATTGTGATTTTGTTGCTGATCAAAGAAAGTGGACCAATGAGGAGTTTGGGGAGTACAGGTTTGAGGGGTATGAGAAAACTGGGGTGTGGCTGTCTCAGATGCTCAGAAAGCAGACTGTTCCAAAAAAAAGAAATGTTATCTGTGGCCAAGGCAGTACTCGGTACATTGATTGGTAATATGGAACTGGCTAGAGATACTAGCTGGAGAATGTCCCACAGATGTGAGGACACACTGAAAGATGAAGAGACAGGTGACTAAATAAGTATACCATTATAGTTTACACTTTTGACAAGCTTAGCTTGGAAGGAACTGAAGGCATGTAATACTAGAACCTGAGAGCTATGTACTTTTCAGGGTGTGGTACTTTCTGTTCCCCCAAACCACTTGTAAAAAAATAATGAGAAGTGTGCTCTTCAGTGAAGAAGCAGAGTCTAACAAAAAAGAGATTTCTGACATGATTAATGGTACTGTAGAGTTTTAATGGTCTTTGCCAGCTTGTGGTGCTCACACACCTGTAATCCTAGTACTTGGGAGGCAGAGACAAGAGGAATGCAGGTTCGGGCCAGCGTCAGCAACTGAGTGAGACCCTGTTTCAAATAAAAAATAAGCTGGACATGGTAGCGCATGCTTGTAATCCCAGTACTTGGGAGGCTGAGACCGGAGGATCGGAGTACGTAGCCAGCCTCAGCTACTTAGTGAAGCCCTCCACAACTTAGTGAGACCCTGTTTAAAAATAAAGAAAAGTAAGACAGGCGGTGTAGCTTGGAGGTAGAATTCCCCTGGGTTCAATCCCCAGTACTGTTAAAAAAAAAAAAAAAAAGAAAGAAAGAAAGAAATAAAAATAAAAAGGGCTAGGGTTGTGGCTCAGAGGTAGAATGACCCTGGGTTCAATCACCAGTACCAAAAATAAAAAATAAAGGTCTTTGGCAAACTCCTCAAACTATGTGGGGGGAGGTTGTGTTTGGCGGAGTAGCAGGGTTCCACATCTGAGACGGAGCCACCATGGAAAGAGAACAGATGTGGCTGGTCCATGTTAAGATGAGAACCGAGCTGTGAGCCAGACACAGATGCCCAGAAGGAGAAACAAGAGCCCTGCCAACCCACTGAGGCCTGGCTTGCTCTAGGAATCTCTCTGGTGTCAGAGCACTATGGTATCATTAAGTTGACAGGTGGGCTATTGCAGTACTATAGCCAAATGAGGCAAAAATTGGTTACACCAATGTTTCTAGATCATATAGTTCCATATATAAAGTAAGGATGTTTTTACTGATTTTGCATGCACTCTTTTCTATTGCTTCTACTATGACGTGGGTCTCTTAGGTGCAGAACACTCTCAATGAGGCCAAAGGCAGCCTGTTGCTGAGGAGAGTTTCATTGCTTCTCTCTCAGGATTCAGGGCTGTGCCAAGCATGCAGACATTAAAGGTCTAGGAGACCTAGTACTTGGGGGGCTGAGACAGGAGGATCGCAGGTTCAAAGTCAGCCTCCGCAACTCAGTGAGATTCTCAGCAACCTAGCAAGACCCTGTTTCCAAATAAGAAATAAAATTGGGCTGGGAGTGTAGCTCGAAGGTAGAATGCCTTGCTGGGTATGGTGGCACATGCTTGTAATCCCAGTACTTAGGAGGCTGAAAAAGGAGGATCGCAGGTTCAAGGCCAGCCTTGGCTACTTAGTGAGGCCCTCTCTAACTTGAGACTCTCCTGTTTCAAAATAAAAAGTAGGAGCCGGGCATGGTGGTGCACGCTTGTAATCCCAGCATTCGGGAGGCTGAGACCTGAGGATCCGGGTTCGCAGCCAGCCTCAGGTACCTAGTGAGGCACTCCGCAACTTAGTGAGACTCGGTTTCAAAATAAAGAATAAAAAATAGGGCTGGGGGTATAGCTTGGAGGTAGAATGCCCCTGAGTTCAATCCCCAGTACCGCAAAAATAAATAAATAAATAAATAAATAAATAAATAAATAAATAATAAAAAATAGGGCTGGGGGTGTAGCTTAGAGGTAGAATGCCCCGAATTCAATCCCCAGTACCACAAGAAAAGGAAGGAAGGAAGGAAGAAAGGAAGGAAGGAAGGGAGAGAGGGAGGGGAGGGGAGGGGAGGGAGTGAGGGAGTAAGGGATGGAAGGCAAGGAGGGAGGGAAAAGAAAAGAAAAGAAAAGTCAGGTCTAGGAGAGATGAATAGGTTATTAAATCCCTATGACAGGAAACATAGCCCTGAAGATATTTCTCTTTTCTTCTTTCCTGTTCTAGGATTGAATCCAGGGGCATTGTACTTCTGAGCTACACCCCTAGCCATATTTTATTTTTGAAACAAGGTCTCACTAAATTGTGGAGGGCCTCATTACATTGCTGAGGCCTGCCATCTTCCTGTCTCAGCCTCCCAACTACTGAGATTACAAGCATGTTACACCATGCCCTGCGACTTCTTATCTTGTATGTTACTTTTTATTTTTTACTTTGAGATAGGGTTTTGCTAAGTTGCTGAGGGCCTTGCAAAATTGATGAGGCTGACCTTGAACCTGCAATCCTCTTGTCTCAGACTACCAAGTACTGGGATTACATGCATGTGCCACCACATGCAGCCCCCGGACATATTGCTGAATCTGTCAGGAACTACTGAAATTTGCACTGGTGCCTCTCAGCCTCTAGTGGGAAACAGAATTGTTTACTATTAAAAGAAATAGTGCTAGCCATTCGTAGTGGTGCACGCTTGTAATCCCAGTACTAGGGAGGCTGAGACAGGAAGATGGGAGGATCCGGGTTTGCAGCTAGCCTCAGCTACTTAGTGAGGCTCTCTGCAATTTAGTGAGACCCTGTTTCAAAAATAAAAGTATAAAAATAGGACTGGGGGTGTAGCTCAGAGGTAGACTGCCCCTGGATTCAAGTCCCAGAACTGCAATAATAATAATAATAATAATAATAATAATAATAATAATAATAATAATGCAAATCATACTTCTTTAATAAGAAATCCCTCCAAAGGTCATTTACTGCTTGGAAGAATGTTCAGAATACATTATTCCAGGACCCAGGCCCTGGGTGTGTTGCTAAAAGACAGTGGAGCCTGATGTCCCCCTGGGGAGGACAATGACAGGCCTCCAGGAGACCGTGCTTACCTCAGGACAGCTCCCATCAGTGACACCCTTCTGTATCTGTCTTCTGGTCCTCTGTAATTTGTGTTGTTTTGCCGGTTGATCTATGAGGATTAAAAATTTCCCGGGTTAAAGAAGAGGCAAGGATCCCCCCCCCCACACACACACTCCCCCATTCAGGTGGGCTGAGAAGATGCTGGGCAGATAGGGATCCTGTAGAGATGGTGCAGAGACCAGTTCCCTTGTGCCTCACACCCACTAGCACGTGGGTTCATTAATTCTAACTGATTTGATTTTCATCACGAGCGTCTATCCTCTGTCCTGGATAGTACGGGAAAGGAAACACTGGGTTAATATCTGATTGGTAAGTATCATCAGATGTGGTCTTTTGAATGGTCTGTCTGCATAAGTATTGTCTTTGGGGGGGGGGGGCGAAAATGCCCAGACTCTTGATTTCCACCCCAACACCCTATTCCTTTCCAAGACGGTAAAGGAGCCTGTGATGTTTATTAAATAGGAAGCAGGCCTTTAACCCCAGGGCGGAGGTGGCTGGAAGGGTTGGGCAGCAGATCCTGGACTTAAAGGCCCCAACCCTTAGCCCTAGTGCACCCCGGCAACCAGCAGCAAAGTTCCGGTAGCTGGGCGCAGGCTCAGTAACAGCCAATCCTGGATCAGTGATTGCCAAGCCTTTCCGGTGTCAGAGTGATTGCTGGCTGCTGTTGCCATGGTTCCAAGGGCGGGACTAGGAAAGGCTTCCTTGCCTCGGCTGGTTCGCGGGTACCAAATTTACTGGTACTCGTGCACGCTGTGGTCCTCGCCATCTTGCTGCTTTCCTCCCCAGCCTCCAATTCTGGACCTCTGGGACGAATAGCAGCGGAAAATTGGGTTTTCTTCCTATCTTAGGTCTTTTCTATTTCTCTGACCTTTAGATGGCAGTGTTGCTTCATCTTAGAGGCCTAGGTCTCGCTCTCCCCCGCCCTGTGTCCTTTAAAAAAAAGAGTACAGAGCCTTTTGTACAAAATAGATTCTTTTTGTTCTTGGAAGCTGTCTGTCCAGCCTTAGAGTGGGGGATTCAGATTCCGCACCCGGCTAGGAGTCGCTTAGGTATTTTTCACCTCCCATCCAAGTGGCTTTCCACCAACCCCACTCTATTTTATTTTTTATTTGCAAATAGGGCCTCCCTAAATTGCAAAGAGCCTCGCCAAACTGCAGAGGCAGGCTTTGAACCTTTGATCCTCTGGTCTCAGCCTCTCAGTGCTAGGATTACAGGCTTGTGCCACCTAGCCAATTCCTTTGTTTTACAAATTGCCATTTCTCATGTGGGGCTGCCTAGGTACCCAAGCAACTTGGGTGTTGGCTACTTTGCAAGGTCTTGTCCTTCTTTTCCCTATTTTTCCTGGGATTTATGGGAAGCTCTAGAAATTTTCTGTAATACGTAATAAGAAATTAATAAGAAAACTATTTCTTTTGAGCTGGGCGGGGTGGCTCAGGGTTGTAATCTCAGTACTTGGGAGGCTGAGATAAGGGGATCACAGGTTCCTGGCCAGCCTCAGCTACTTAGTGAGGCCCTCAGCAACTTAGTGAGAAGTTGTTTCAAAAAAAAAAAAAAAATTAGGAATGGGGGCGTAGCTTGGAGGTAGAATGCAATTCCAGGTACTGCAAAAAAAAAAAAAAAAAACAGAAAACTATTCTTTTTTTCTCCGTGTGTGTGTGTGTGTGTGTGTGTGTGTGTGTGTGTGTAGGGATTGAACCCAGGGGCATTCTACCTCTGAGCTACAACCCCTGCCCTATTTTATTTTTAAACAGGGTCGAACAGGACTTCACTAAATTTCTGAGACTGGCCTCAAACCTGTGATCTTCCTGTCTAAGCATCCCAAGTACTGGGATTACAGGCAAACATCAGTCGGCTTAAGAAAACCATTCTTATCCACAGTTTCATCACCCAGTGGTAATTATTTACAATACTTATCTAAAATTTCGTGAAAGTTTTTTTTTACTATAAATATTAACTCATTAATTGCTTATATTAGTTGACTTCACTGTGACATTTTCATACATGCACATATCCTGCTTTAATTTTATCCACTCTCCATACTACCTTCCTGAGAGTTTTTTTATCCATAAAATTGTATTTTAACCATACAAAGATCTATTTTTTGTAAAATCAATGTTTTTATAGTCTTAGAATATTATAGAGCAATAGTTTTCTCCATGATTTGCCTATATATTTTTTTCTTAAAAATCATTTTGAGCCGGGCATGGTGGCGCACGCTTGTAATCCCAGCATTTGGGAGCTGAGACCAGAGGATCCAGGTTCATGGCCAGCCTCAGCTGCTTAGTGAGGCACTCCAAAACTTAGTAAGACCTGGTTTCAAAATAAAGAACAAAAAATAGGGCTGGGGGTATAACTCAAAGGTAGAAAGCCCCTGAGTTCAATCCCCAGTACCAAATAAAAAAAAATCATTTTGGAAGCTGGGGATGTAGCTTAAAGGTAGAGTGCTTTCTAAGCAGCCCGAGGCCTTGGGTTGGATTCCCAGGACTGTGGGAAATTTTTTAAAAAAATCATTTGTTCTGGCATCAGTCAGCTCAATTCATTTGCCGAAGATAATTTAGGTTATTGGTGGCAGACTCAGCACAGTGCCCAGACCTTTGCAGAAACAACCCTCTTATCTTCATTCCATAAAATTCTTACTGAGGCCTAAGTGATTATGATGTAACATAGAATTGCCTTATGTCTATGTGTTTTGATAAGCTGCCAATAGATTGCCTGTCTTTCCATAGGACACTGCCTTAGACCAACTCAGCTCATAGAAATGAGATTCTGGAGTTGGGCGTGGTGGTACACGTTTGTAATCCCAGCATTTGGGAGGCTGAGACGAGGATCCGGGTTCACGGCCAGCCCCAGCTACCTAGTGAGGGACTCTGCAACTTAGTGAGACCCGGTTTCAAAATAAAGAATAAAAAAATAGGGCTGGGGGTATAGCTCAGAGGTAGAATGCCCCTGAGTTCAATCCCCAGTACCGCAAAAAAAAAAAAAAAAAAAAAAAAAAAAGAAAGAAAGAAATGAGATTCTGGAAGGCATCTTAGTGTTCCTTGAATCCTCAGTCAGCCTACTTTGCTTCATATGATTTAGGGGCATGTACAGAGGTGCAGAGGTTATAAAATGCAGTACTCTAATTATTTGTGTGCATGTGTGTGTGGTACTGGGGATTAAATCCAGGGGCATTCTACTGATGAGCTATATCTCCAATCCTATTTTATTTTTTATTTTGAAACAGAGTCTCACTAAGTTGGGGAAGGACTCACTAAGTTGCTGAGGCTGGCCACGAACCTTCGATCCTCCTGTATCAACCTCCCAAGTACTGGGATTACAAGCATGCACCACCACACCCAGCCAGTACACTAATTATGAACATGAACTCACCAATATAACTGTAAAATCTAGCTGCTACTCTGAGGCTGCTTGGGCATGCCTCATAGAACTGAAAAAAAAAAAGTGGTATTTCTTACAAAAAAAGAAGGTTTCATTTCAAAAGCACAGTACTTACAAAAGCATGCGTGGTGGTGCACACTTGTATTCCCAGTACTTGGGAGGCTGAGACTGGAGGATCCGGGTTCCTGGCCAGCCTCAGCTACCTAGTGAGGCACTCCGCAACTTAGTGAGACCCGGTTTCAAAATAAAGAATAAAAAATAGGACTGAGGGTATAGCTCAGAGGTAGAGTGCCCCTGGGTTCAATCCCCAGTACCACAAAAAAAAAAAAAAAAAAAAAAAAAGCACAGTACCCAAATAATCAGAATTCATTTATACTGAAAGTCTTTTTGCCATAAAGACAGTGTTTGGTTTGCACATACAGTTGACTAATTTTTATTTCTTACAGGCTCTCATGGAAGCCGGGTATTGGTAGAGAACTCCCTGCTAGTCCCAGCTCTATCAGCCTTCCTAGTTTACTGAGGTCCTCTGTTCTCTGGGCAGGCTGGTTCCCCAGCTTGAAGAAGTGGAAGCAGGCAGGAAAGAGCAGCCCAGGGAGGGGAGCGGTAAGATAGCTCCTTCAGGTACATGACCTCTTTTTAAAAAATTATATGTGTGTGTGTGTGTGTGTGTGTGTGTTTTACTGGAAATTGAACCCAGGAGCATTCTACCTCTGACCTACACCCCAGCCCTATTTTATTTTTTATTTAGAAACAGGGTCTCAATTATCAGACTGATGCATGTGTATGTATGTTTATAGCAGCTCAATTCACAATAGCCAAACTGTGGAAGCAGCCAAGATGTCCAACCACAGATGAATGGATTACAAAACTATGGGATATGTACACAATGGAATTTTACTCAGCCATAAAGAAGAACAAAATCATGTTCTTTGCAAGGGAAATGGATGCAACTGGAAAACATTATTTCAAGTGAGATTAGTCAGTCACAAAGAGTTAAGAAGCATATGTTCTCCCTAATATGTGGATGCTAGGGAGAAGATGGGGCATAGGAGGATCTCCAGATGAAAAGGAGAGATCCTCGATAAGCAAAGAAGTGGATTTAATTGTAGTGGATGCATGGGGCAGAGGGACACCCTAAGGCACATGATGTACTTACACAATCATATCAAGGTCACTCACTGAAGTGAACCTGAGGGGGAGGGAGGGAGAGGGAATGCGGTGGGAATTGGGGAAGGGGTCAAATGAGAATTGTGTGCAAATATGTTAACAACTTGTACTTAACAAAGATGTATGCTATATTGAACGAATTACTACAATAAAAAATTAAAAAAAAAAGAAAAGAAACAGGGTCTAAGTTGCTGAGGCTGACTTTGAACCTGTGATCCTCCTGTCTCAGCCTTCCATGTACTTGGATTATAGGCATGTACCACTATATTTGACCTCTTTTTTGCTCTAATGCATTCAATTTATATTTCAAGAACAGTTCTTTTACTTAGACAAAGAGTTTGAAATCTACTGGTCCACATGATCTCTAAGATTGCCTCTTTGCTCAGTGTCCTAGAAAGCAAAGGAAGATTGGAGAGAAATGAAATTATAAAAATAAGCAAAGGAGCTGTGCACAGTGGTGCACGCCTCTAAACCCAGTATTTGGGAGATTGACCCAGGAGGATCTCAGGTTCGAGGCCAGCCTCAGCAACTTATTGAGACCCTGTTTCAAAACAAAAAAGGCTAGGGTGTAGCTCAGAAGTAGAATGACCCTGGGTTCAATCTCCAGTATGGAAAACAATGAGTAAACATAGGCACCCTTAGGAATACCAGACACTAAGATCTAATCTCTGAGCTCAGGTCTACAACCCTGTGAAGCTACTATACCTGCCATTCTCTTTAGAGATTATTAGAAAAACAAGTTTGTTTTTTTATAGTAGTGTGTTTTCACTTACTAAATAGACTAGCCTGTAGACTAACTAAACTATACCTAAGTGCTGGGCTGCAGCATCACTGAAAACCAAACTATAGAAATTTGAGTCCTTTTTATATGTTAGTAAATTTTTTAAGATAAATCTTTTCCAAAAAGCAAATCATAGTGTAGTTTTTCTTGTATATTTATCCCTTATTGACATCTGAGGTTGTAGTATTTTCTTATGGGCCCCCTTTGTTTGCATTTTAAAGATGAGAGAAAGTCTTTCTCTGCCTAAAATTATGATTCCAGAGTTTGTGCTCTTATCTATTACAAAATCATGTGGCTAAGATTTGAGTATATACTTGTAAGAATCAAAGCCTACAAGCTTCAAGGTACAAGGGAACACCAGGCCATATGATTAGGATAACATGACTTTCCACGCGGCAATGGTCCCCAAGAATGGAGTTCTGTAGCTCTGTCATTGCTTGAAACCTTAGCAGTGTTGAAGGACTGAGATCTACACAAGCCAAGGCCAAATACTGTCAAGGGAAAAAGTACAGAGACTGAAATGAAGGTTAAGGACTTGAATTAACTGATGGACATCAAGGAGAAACTTGAGGCCATATAACTTTGGAGCTAAACAGAACCAGAGATCATATAGGGCAAGGAGTAAAGGGTATGGGGGGCTGTGGTCAGACCAAGGTTACAAAACTTGTGGTTGACTTTGGAAAACAGTATGGAGGATCCTCAGACAAATGGGAATGAACCTACCATATGATCCAGCAATACCACTTCTGGGGATCTACCCAAAAGAATGGAAACCAAACTATCAGACCAACGCATGTGTATCTATGTTTATAGCTGCACAATTCACAATTGCCAAACTCTGGAAGCAGCCAAGATGTCCATTGACAGATGAATGGATTACAAAACTATGGGATATGTACACAATGGAATTTTACTCAGCCATAAAGAACAAAATCATGTTCTTTGCAGGGAAATGGATGGAACTGGAAAACATTATGTTAAGTGAGATTATAGTCAGTCACAAAAAGTAAAAAAAAAATCATATGCTCTCCCTAATATGCGGAAGCTAGGGAGAAAGTGGAAAATAAGAGGGACTCCAGAGAAAGAAGGAGAAACCTTAGATGAGCAAAGAAAGTGACTTAACTGAAGGTGATGAGGGGTGGAGATCACTCAAATGCACATGATGTACTTTCACAAACATTTCAAAGGCAATCACTAAACTGAACCTGAGGAGGGAGGGCGAGAGAGGGTGCGGGAGTGGGGTGGGAATTGGGGAAGGGTTAAATGAGAAATGTGTGCATGTATGCCTTTACCAGCTTGTACCTAACAAAGATGTATGATTACAATGTACCAATTTAAAAAATAAACAGAACAGCTAGATCAGCTATTTTTATCTGTGTGTTTCTACTGTAATGTTGTAAGTATGGCACCTGCAAGAATATGATGAACCTGCATTAAACAAATTATCTCTAACAGTGATAACCAAATAAAAATATAGAAAATGACAAAAAAAAAACCCTTGTGGTTGGAGATACTAGGAGTTTATAGCTGCCAGGATGGTCCTTTGAGATTCCTTCCCTACCTCTCCTTTCCCTCTATGTCTCCTCCTCCTCCTCCTCCTCCTCCTCCTCCTCCTCTTCCTCCTCCTCTCCCTCCTCCTCTCTTCTCCCTCCTCCTCTCTTCTCCCTCTCAGGGCCTCATACAGCTAGGCAAAAACTTTACCACTGAGCAACACCACTAGTTCACAGTTCTTTCAGAAGATAAAAATGTTCTAAAATGAGTGTAGTGCTGGTTGCACATATCTGTTAATGTACTAAAATCCACTGAATTGCACACTTTAAGTGGATAGTATGTCAGGTTTGGGGGGAAAGGAGAAAAGGGGAAAAAAGGGAAAGGAGGCATGGATTGATTGACTCTTTCCTAAATTCCTTTCATTTTATGTTCAATTATGTTTAATTCATATTTGTCCCTTTTTTTTCTTTCTCTTTGCAGTGCTGAGGAACAGACCCAGGGCCTAATGCACGATAGGCTCAACTATATCCTCAGCCCCAAAGTACTCATTTTAAAACTTATTCCAGCCGGGTGTGGTGGCGCACACTTGGGAGGCTGAGAGAGGAAGATCACAGGTTTGTGGCCAGCCTCAGCTACTTAGTGAGGTCCTACACAACTTCGTGAGACCCTGTTTCAAAATAAAGAATAAAAAATAGAGTGCGGAGTATAGCTTGGAGTTAGGCTGCCCCTGGGTTACATCCCCAGCGACACACACACACACAAAAACAAAACAAACAAAACAAAAAACCCTTATTCAGCCAGGTGTGGTGGTGCACAGTTGCAATGCCAGTACTTGGGAGGTTGAGACAGGAGGATCACAGGTTCAAGACCAGCCCCAGCAACTTAGCAAAACAAAAATAAAGGGCTGGGAGTATAGCACCGAAGTAGAATGCTCCTGGGTTTAATCACCAGTAATTCGTGCATGAGCACACACACACACACACACACACACTTCATATAAGATACAACAAGTTTATGTGCGTGCATGCGTGCATGTGTGTTGCTGGCGACTGAACTCAGGGGCATTCTACTTCTGCGCCACACTCCAATCCTTTTTAATTTTCATTGTGAAATGGTCTTCCTAGGTTGCTAGGAGTCTCACTCAGTCACTGAGGCTGGTCTTAAAACTGCAATCCTCGCCAGGCGTGGTGGCACATGCTTGTAATCCCAGTACTTGAGAGGCTGAGATAGGAGGATCACAGGTTCAAAGCCAGCCTCAGCAACATAGTGAGGCTGCCAGAAACCTAGTGAGACCCTATTTCCAAATAAAGAAATAAAATTGGGCTAGAGGCATAGCTTAGAGATAGAATGCCTCTAGGTTCAATCCCCAGTACAAAAAAACCAAAACTGCAATCCTCCTATCTCAGCTTCCCAAGTACTGTGATTACAGGTAGGTACATGCCTGACTTTATATGAATTCTTAGAAATCTACTTTGTGTGTGTGTGTGTGTGTGTGGCACTGATGATTGAACCCAGGGGCATTCTACTTCTGAGCTACACCCCCAGCCCTATTTTTTATTCTTTATTTTAAAACAGGGTCTCACTAAGTTGTGGAGGACCTAAGTTGCTGAGGCTTGCCATGAACCTATGAACCTCCTGTCTCAGCCTCCCAAGTACTAGGATTACAAGCATGTGCCGCCAGGCCTGGCTATATTTCTACTTTACACAAAAAGGATATAAAATAAATGCACAACTATTAGCCGGGCATGGTGGTGCACACTTATAATCCCAGTACTTGAGAGGCTGAGACCAAAGGATCCAGGTTTCCGGCCAGCCACAGCTGCTTAGTGAGGCCCTGTGCAACTTAGTGAGACCCTGTTTCAAAATAAAGAATGAGCCGGGCGTGGTGGCACACACTTGTAATCCCAGCATTCGGGAAGCTGAGACCAGAGGATCCGGGTTTGCAGCCAGCCTCAGCTACCTAGTGAGGCACTCTGCAACTTAGTGAGACTCGGTTTCAAAAAAAAGAATAAAAAATAGGGCTGGGGGTGTAGCTCGGAGGTAGAATGCCCCTGAGTTCAATCCCCAGTACCGCAAAAAAATAAAGAATGAAAAAAATAGAGCTGGGGGTATAGCTCGGAGGTAGAATGCCCCTGGGTTCCATCCCCAGTACAACACACACACACACACACACACACACACACACACAAAAACCTGTTTAATGAATCAAAGAATACTGAATCTCACAAATAATTTAAATGACTTTGGGGGGGGGTGCTGGAAATTGAACCCAAGGACATTCTGCCTCCAGCCCTTTAAAAAAAAAAAAAACAAAAACAAGGTCTCAAGCTGGGAGTGGTAGCACATGTTTGTAATCTCAGTACTTGGGAGGCTGAGACTGGAGGATCCGGGTTTGGGGCCAGCCTCAGCTACTTAGGCTGTCTGCAACTTAGTGAGACCCTGTTTCAAAATAAAGACTAAAAATAGGGCTGGGGATGTAACTCGGAGGTAGAATCCCCTGAGTTCACTCCTCAGTACCAAAAAAAAAAAAAAAAAAAGTCTCACTAGGTTGCTGAGGGTCTCTCTAAGTTGCTGTCTTCAAACTTGTGATCCTCCCGTCTCAGCCTCCCAAATACTGGGATTATAGGTGTGAATGAACATGCCTACATGCTTGGCTAAAAGACATTTTAAGAATACAGCATAAAAATAAAAACAAATAAGTGAGCAATACAATATATTTTCACCTCTCGATTAGCAGTATTTGAAAACTACCTAGGATGTCGAGATGCACTGATGCAGACACTGGCACATGTTCTTGGTCAAATGAATGTGGTACTCCTGTCAATGGCGCGAAACATGTTATCTAAAATGTGACCAATGACTGATTTTCTCATATACACATTTTTAACATTTTAAAAATAATGTGGGAGTAATGGAAAATTTGAGCTTAACAAAATAATTAGCTAAGTGTGTGTGTGTCAGGGGAGGGTACTGGGGAGGAACCCAGGGGCACTCTATCTCTGAGTTACACCCACGGCCCTATTTTATTTTTTATAATTATTTTTTACCATAAAACTGATCCCTTTTTTTTTATTGGTGCATTGTAATCATACATCTTTGTAAGGTATAAGCTGGTAAAGGCATACATGCACACATTTCTCATTTAACCCTTTCCCAATTCCCACCCCATTCCCTCCCCCTCCCTCCTTCTCAAGTTCAGTTTAGTGATTGACTTTGATATGTTTGTGAAAGTACATCATGTGCATTAGGGTGTTTCTTCCCCCCCCCATCACCTTCAGTTAAGTCACTTCCTATTTTATTTTTATTTTGACACAGGGTCTAAGTTGTTGAGGCTGGCCTTGAACCTGTGACCATCCAGTATCAGCCTCCCAAGTACTGGGATTACAGGTGTGCACCTTCACAACTGGCTAATTACTTATTTTCTTTCTTTTTTTTTTTTTTTACAGTACTGGGGATTGAACTCAGGGGCATTCTACCTCTGAGCTACACCCCCAGCCCTATTTTTTATTCTTTATTTTGAAACAGAGTCTCACTAAGTTACAGAGTGCCTCACTTTGTAGCTGAGGCTGGCCGCCAACCCGGATCCTCCAGTCTCAGCCTCCTAAACGCTGGGATTACAAGCGTGCGCCACCGCGCCCAGCTTTAATTACCTATTATTAAGCAAAAAAAAAAAAAAGAGTTCAATATTGGACAATATACTATCTCATATATGGACAATGAAGGTGCTGTGTGAAGCATGTTGAAACTGGAATGTCTCTGAGTCCTTGGACTATGGATGGCTACTCTTTTCTAGTATTCATGTCTGTGTACTCCAAAATGACTACAAAAGAGAGAGAGAGAGTGAGAGAGTTGCCTTTGTAGAATAAGAGGAAAATGAGAGATCTCAGCAGGGTTTGCAAACTCCCACACTCACTGGACAGGATGGAGGGGACAGTCAGCCCTCCCATGGGGACAAGGAAGGAAGGGTGTCAAAAGGACAGAGAAAGCAGGGGGACTTTGTGCAGGTTTGCTGTGCAAAAACCAATACCTCCTTTATATATGGAGATGGGAGAAGAATGCTGGTGAGTGAAGCCACCCCTCTGGTCCACAGCCCCTCCTCCTCTTGCCTCTGGTTGCAACATCAGCTCTTACTCCCCCCAGCCACTCCTGGTCCCTGCCATCCATTCTGCAGAAGAGGTCTGTTTCCATAGCTACCACCTCTGTGCTCCCATGTGGAGTGGAGTGGAAACAATGCTCCTGCCTGGGCGGCTGACTGAATCAGTAGGAGAAAGATAAAGCCAAAACTGGGTGAGGAAATTATAGGAGAACATCTAAGTGAGTGAAATTACCATAAATTCATAGCTGCAAAAGAAAATATATGTATTAGCTTTCTGGAAGGATTAGCCGTGTGTGTGTGGTGTGTGTGTGTGTGTGTGTGTGTGTGTGTGTGTGTGTGTGTGTGTGTGTGTGTGTTACTGGAGACTGAACCCAAAGGCATTCCACCTCTGAACTACACACCCAGCTCAATGTTTTTATTTTATTTTATTTTATTTTATTTGCGGTACTGGGGATTGAACTCAGGGGCATTCTACCTCTGAGCTACACCCCCAGCCCTATTTTTTATTCTTTTATTTTGAAACCAAGTCTCACTAAGTTGCGGAGTGCCTCACTAGGTAGCTGAGGCTGGCCTCGAACCCGGATCCTCTGGTCTCAGCCTCCTGAATGCTGGGATTACAAGCGTGCGCCACCATGCCTGGCTCCATGTTTTTATTTCTTATTTGGAAACAGGGTCTCACTAGGTTGCTGAGAGCCTCACTAAATGGCCAAGGCTGGCTTCGAAACTGCAATTCTCCTGTCTCAGACTCCCAAGTACTAGGATTATAGGCATCCGCTACCATGCCCAGCTATAGGTATACTTCCATAAGGAGTGTGTGGAGCAACCCTAAATTTCTAGTTACTGTGAGTTTTCCTTTGTTTGGGGTCTTCGAGGCTTTTTTTTTTTAAACTACTGGGGATTGAACCCAGGGGCATTCAAACTGCAAGCTACATCCCAGCCCTTTTTCATTTTGAAATAGGGCCTCACCAAGTTGCTAAGGCTGGTCTCAAGCCTGTCATCCTCCTATTGGCCTTCCATGTAAAGAGGTCTGTTTCCATAGCTACCACCTCTGTGCTCCCATGTGGAATGGAGTGGAAATAATAATTCATTCAGCCTGGGCAGCTGAATGAATCAGAACCTGTGTGGTGCAACATTTCTGATAAGAGAAAGATAAAGCCAAAACTGGGTGAGGAGATAACAGAACATCCAAGTGAGTGAAATTTGCCACAGAAGAAGTAAAAAAAATATACACATATATGGCCTCAAACCAGGGATCCTCCCATCTTAGCCTGCCAATTACTGGGATTAAAGGCAGGCATCACCACTCCTGGTTAATTACCTAATATTAAGCAAAAAAATTCAGAATTCAGTATTGGACAATATAACATCTTAAATATGGAAAATGGGGGTGATGTGTGAAGTGTGTTGAAATTGGGATGTCTTCTAGGATAACACACACATACACACATACACACACACAAACACACACACGATTATCATTGTAGGTAGAGGCAAATCTCAGATTTTGCTAAGTGTTGGAGGGCAATTCTAATTATCTAGTTATTGTGAGTTTTCATTTGTTATGGGTCTTCAAGGGATTTTAATCATGAATCTGGAAACAAAACAGCATGATCTGGGTAGGGTGACACACACCTGTAATCCCAATACTTGGAAGGCTGAGACAGAGGATCGCAGTTTCAAGGCCAGCCTCAGCAACTTAGTGAGACTCTGTTTCAAAATAAAAAATTTTAAAAATGGCGTTGGGGGTGTAGCTCAGAGCTAGAATCCCCCTGGGTTCAATCCCTATTACTGCAAAAACAAAACAAAATAAAAAATAAAATAGGGCTGGGGGTGTAGCTCAGAGATAGAATGTCCCTGGGTTCAATCCCCAGCACCACACACATACACAATAACAATAACAACAACAGTAATAATAAGTGCACCAGAGCAGGCATGGTGGTGCACGCCTGTAACCTCAGTACTTGGAAGGCTGAGATAGGAGGATTACAGATTCAAAGACAGCCTCAGCAAGTAGTGAGACTCTCATCAACCTAGAAAGATCCTGTTTCAAAATAAAATTAAATTGGGCTAGGGATATAGCTCGGAGTTAGAATGCCCCTGGTTTCAATCCCCAGTACCAGAAAATAAATAAATACATACATACATACATGTATGCACTAGGCATGGTGGCATACACGTGTAATCCCAGTACTTGGGAGGCTGAAACAGGAGGACAGCAAGTTCAAGACCAGCCTTAGCAATTTAGCAAGACCCTCAGCAAATTAGACCATGTTTCAAATTTTTAAAAAGGGCTGGGAGTGTAACTCAGAGGTAAAATTTCTCTGGGTTCAATACCTAGTACCAAAAAAGTTAATAAATAGGTAAGGTAGAGAAATGAGGTAGGGAGTGGGAGGAGAAGGCAATGAGAGGTCTGATCAATCAAATATATGTCATAGATGTCACAATGAAGGCAACTATTATGTATAATTCTTATGCTCCAATAACAATTTTTTAAAATATTACAAAAATAAATGGTTGTGTGTATGATAAACGTATTCATAGAATGTCAGTGACAATACAAATGGGCTTTAAGTTTCCTACAGTATATACCAAGAGTATAAGCAGTTTGGGCTTCTCATTCCCATACATCTCCTTCTGAAAATATATTCTTAATAGTTGAATATGGTAAAAAATATGTATGTACAAAATTATTCTTTTCATTTTAAGGAAGAATTATCTTTGAGGAATGTATCAAGGTGATTTCCTCCTACATACTTTGTTGATTGAATTTCCCCAAAAATTACTACTGTGCTTTTTCTATTTGAAGATGAAATATAGAAGTTCAGGAACAGATACCAGATGGAACTAAGTTGCTTCTTTTTTTTTTTTTTTTTTTTTTTTTCAGTACTGGGGATTGAACCCAGGGGCATTCTACCTTTGAGCTATACCCCCGGCCCTATTTTTCATTCTTTATTTTGAAACAGGGTCTCACTAAGTTGCGGAGTACCTCACTAGGTAGCTGAGACTGGATGCAAACCCGGATCCTCTGGTCTCAGCCTCCCAAGTGCTGGGATATTACAAGTGTGCGCCACCACGCCCGGCTCTAAGTTGCTTTTTTTAAGTGTGTGTGGTTCTGGGGATGGAACCCAGGGACCTTCTACCTCCAGGCTACACCCCTAAGCCCTATTTTATTTATTTCTTATTTGGAAACAAGGTCTCAGTAAGTTGCTGAGCGCCTCACTAAGTTGCTGAGGCTGGCCTTGAACCTTCAATCCTCCTGTCGCAGCCTACCAAATACTGGGATTACAAGTGTACACCACCATGTCTAGCAATAACTAAGTTGGTTTGTGATTTTTTTTTTTGGTGTGTGCTATTTGGAATTGAATCTACCTCTGGGCTACACCCTTAACCTTATTTTTTATTTTCAAATAGGGTCTCATTAAGTTACCGTGTGCTGACCTCAACTTGTGGTCCTCATGGCTCAGCCTCCCAGGTACTGGGATTACAGGTGTGTACCACCATGCCCAACTAGCTATAACTTACAGAGTATAGTTTACCACATTCAGTTACAAGAAAGCTGGCTTAAAAATTTGTATGTATTGATACATGTTATAGCAAATACTGGAGATACCAATAATAACAACAAGATATTTATGACTGCTGGAACACATGCTAAGAAACTGTTGGGCTATGTGTCTGGGTGCTCACACCATGAAGAGATACTATTACCACCCTTCATTTAGGCTTCTGGAAACTGGTACCAAAGGTGGAGTTGGTTACCCAGGGACTCGGAACTGTTTAGAGGAGGGCACAATGTTTCCTAATGGTCCTGGTTTATTTTACGTGATTACACAGGTTTGCAGAACACTTTCCATCCCTCAGTACAAGAATGAAAAAAAAAAAAAAAAGACAGACTATAGCTGGGCATGGTGGTGCATGCTTATAATCTCAGTACTTGAGAGGCTGAAACAGGAGAACCCCAGGTTGGAGGGTAGCCTCAGCAATTTAGTGAGGCCCTCAGAAACTTAGACGCTGATTCAAAATTTTAAAATCAAAATAAAATAGGGCTGGGGATGTAGCTCAGAGATAGAATGCCCCTGAGTCCAATCCCCATTACCACCCCCCCACACACACAATAAAAACCATTAGGGGAAAATGTTAAAGTCAAAGAATTTTTGTTTAGCCCAGGTGTGGTGGTACACGCCTGTAATCCTAGTACTTGGAAAGCTGAGACAGGAGGATCGAAGGTTTGAGGACAGCTTCAGCAAGGTCTCATCAGCCTAGTGAGACCATTTCCTTCCTTCCTTCCCTCCCCCGCCCCTCTTTTTCTTTCTTTCTGTGGTACTAAGAATTGAACCCAGAAGCATTCTACCTCTGAGCTACATCCCCAGACTGATTTTATTTCTTATTTGGAAAGAGGGTCTCACTAGTTTCCTGAGAACCTCACTAAATTACTGAGGCTGTCCTTGAACCTGTGATCATCCAGTCTCAGCCTCCCAACTATTAGGATTACAAGCTTGTGTCACCACGCTCAGCTGAGACCCTGTTTCTTTTTTTTCTTTTTTTGCGGTACTGGGGATTGAACTCAGGGGCATTCTACCTCCGAGCTATACCCCCAGCCCTATTTTTTATTCTTTATTTTGAAACCGAGTCTCACTAAGTTGCGAAGTGCCTCACTAGGTAGCTGAGGCTGGCCGAGAACCCGGATCCTCTGGTCTCAGCCTCCCGAATGCTGGGATTACAAGTGTGCGCCACCATGCCCGGCTGAGACCCTGTTTCTAAATAAAAATAAAATTGGAGCCGGGCGTGGTGGCGCACGCTTGTAATTCCAGTCCTTGGGAGGCTGAGACAGGAGGATCTGGGTTTGCGGCCAGCCTAAGCTATGTAGTGAGGCTCTCCGCAACTTAATGAGACCTTGTTTCCAAATAAAGTATAAAAAAATAGGGCTGGGAGTAGAGCTTGGAGGTAGAATGCTCCTGGGTTCAATCCCTAGTAACAAAATAATAATGATAATAATAATAATAATAATAATAATAACAACAACAACAATAATAATAATTTTAAAAATAATATATAAATAAAAATAAAATTGGGCTGGGGGTATAGCTCAGAGGTAGAATGCCCCAGGACTCAATCCCCAATACCACACACAAAAAGAAAAGATTGTTTTAAAACCGTAATAACAGCTGGGCATGGTGACGCATGGCTGTAATTCTAGTACTTGGGAGGCTGAGACAGGAGGATTTCAGGTTCAAGAACAGCCTCAGCAACCTAGTGAGACCCTGTTTCAAAACAATACAAAAAAAAAGAAAGATCTGGGGGTATAGCTTTGAGGTAGAATGGCCCTGGGCTCAATCCCCAGTACCACAAACAAACAAAACGTAATAACATACTCATTGCCTACAAGAATGGAAAGAAAAGCCATTTAGGAATCTGTTCAAACAGTACAATCAGTGCATTATGAAAAGACACATTATATTCCCAAAGAAAATCGCCTGGAAGGAATCAGGTACTTGTCATGTATTCAAGGAACATGTGTATTGAGAACACACTGCTAGGCACTGTTGGTGTGCTGAAAAGACAATGGTGAACAAAAACCATGCAAAACAAAGCTCCCATCCTTTATGAACAGTGCTCTCTAATACTTACCAGGGAAACAGATGTTATTTTTTCCATATTAGGTATTAAATAATTTTTCACACTTCTAGAAAAATGTTGGAGTCTTTATCAAATGATTATTAAAACAGGGTATCTTATGCTAAATAGCTAAAGGCTTACTTTCTTTTAATTAATTTAGTAGTACTGGTGATTAAACCCAGGGGCATTATACCTTCAAGTTACACCCCCAGCCCTATCTTATTTTGAAACAGGTTTTTGCTAAGGGCCTTGCTAGGTTACTGAGGCTGGTCTGGAATCTATTATGATCCTCCTGTTTCAACCTCCCAACTACTGGGATTATAGGTGTGCAACCACAGAGCCTGGCTAAAAGATTTAAAAAACACACACATTTAGTTGTACATGTTAATGGCATTCATTGTGATAGTTCCATATATAAATTATTTTCAAACAGATGTTAAAGCAGTGTTGCAAAAATGGATGTCAGTGTGTTTCAGTGCATTTATGATTGGAAAATACAGAAAACAATTAATTGACAGTTACCCCTGGGTGATGGGACTGTGAATAAGAATGATTTTCTTTATTACATGTAAATTCTACAGAAACTTTCCACAATTAGTTAAAATATGATCTATAATAAAAGAACATATTGCTAAAGCTCCATAAAGCCCAAGGGAAGTAGGGAAAAGAATGACAAAACCTTGCAGAGAAGCCAACATACAAGTTGCTACAAGAAATGCCAATTTGAAAAGCGAAGGGCTTTAAACCTAATTTAGCGGTTAAACCCTGTAATCCCAGCTACTGGGAAGGCTGAGGCAGGAGGATCAGTTCTCAGAGGCTATTCTGGGCAATTTAATGCGGGACCTTTGTAGCAAAATGAAAAAAAGTACTGCAGATGTAGTCCAATGGCAGAAGGACTCAAGGTTCACTCCCCAGTATCAACAACAAAAAAAGCAAAGAGCTTTGTCTGAAGGCAGCGAGTTTTAGCCAGCGACCACTCCCTACCCCCCACCTCCCATCCTCAAGAAAGCAGCATCTCAACTCAAGCTCCAGGGCGCTGCAGAATTGTAGAGGAGAAAAACCAGGCTCTCTTGTAGGAAATGGCTCTGATGCATTTTTTTACAGGGCGAAGGGAGGGGTGGATGCGCGCTGAGCTTCCATAAAGAGTAACACTGCCATCTAATGCCCAGAGAAACAGAAAAACACCCAAGTCGAAAGGAAAATCCTCTCATCCAGCTACTTTTTAGTCCAGAGTCATCTACATGAAAATTGCAGGAGCCGAACCGGAAGCAGGCGAGAGCGGAGTTCCTCACTCCAGGTCGATGTGGACCCTACCAAGCACCCAGGGCGAGGATGGCTCCTGTAGTCCCGCCCGCGGAACCACAGCAACAGCAGCCGGAAGTCCTGCCGACACCGGAAGAGTTTCGCTAGTTATGGCTCAGGATTGGCGAGTTCTGGGCCTGCGCGTGAGGTGACTGCATGATCCCTTCCTTTGTGTACTTACCGTAGATTACCGACCCCGGTGCGGGGGAGATGCTGGATCGATTCAGGGGTGTGGTAGTAACCTCGGGTGCAATTAGGGCACCTAGACTAAAAATAAGAGGACGATCCAAGTACGCAGGTCGGGCTTCCGCAAATTTTTTTTCCCTGAAAAGGGAGTTTACCGCCTATAAATTCGGAAATCTAGGAGGTCTAGACTTACCTTCTACTTTCCTAATGCAGTTGTTATCTGTGAGCTCAACGATGAGACACGCGATGTCCAGGACCTGCTGTCCACCGCCCCAACCTCCATGCCGCCCTATGATCCAGACCTGTATCAATCGAGTCTTTCTCCTCCCAACCATCCCAGCACTCACCGTCTTCTGCCTTCACCCCACTGATCCTTCCTGATGTTCCCAGCGCCCACTGAGCAGGCCAGCACCGGAGCCCCTGAGTCCTCAGGGATGTTCTCCTCTTCCCCTCCTATGTCTTGCACGCTGTGGGCATGCCCTGAGAGGCCGTCAGAGTAGGCCATGACTGTTGGTGATGTCCAACCGTGGACAGGCAGCCTGCCTGAACCTGAGCACCTGAGCAGTGATGAGAAAAATCCTTAAAGCCTTCTGAATTATTGTACCTCTAGCCATCACCATGAGATCCATCATTACTAATACATCATTTCAGCTGCAAACCTAAGCCTCTGTTCCTAGGAAAACATCAGACTGGGAAGGGCTGTCTTCTCTGACACCCTGGGGATGAGCAGCTGCACGGTTTCCAAAGCAACAGCATTCAGGTGTCTCCTCACCTGTGGAGCCTTTCTCTCAGTCCGCCTGGCTAGCAAGTAAGAAATGCAAATCCCAGCATTTGGGAGGTTGAGACTGGAGGATCTGGGTTTGAGGCCAGCCTCAGCTGCTTAGTGAGGCCCTCCGCAACTTAGTGAGAGCCTGTTTCAAAATAAGGAATAAAAAAAACAGGGCTGTAGCTCGGAGGTAGAATGCCCCCATGCCAGAGACCGATTAGCTATACTGAAGCCATTTTGTGAGCTCTCCTAACTAACTACATAAACTTTACATGACCTCTGCTTCCTTGGAAGCTGCTTACCTCTGTACAAATAACTGACTCTTACTTAAACATCCTGCATACCCTCCCACCATTATCCTCTCCTGAGAACCGGATCAACTTATGCCCCTCTTTTATGACTA